>JAQGAI010000167.1:0-25515 GCA_034696905.1 Lepidocyrtus violaceus | reverse complement strand
AATGAAAGTAAAATATGGGATATTTTGCATTAATTCTTGAAGGAATGGGGAATGGCGCATTGCACTAGTTCTCCCTCTCCTCTCCTGTGGGCTTGCAATATAGACCGAAGGCATTTTAGGCCTGTTGTTTATTGACAAATTGACAAGGACTTTCACCGATACATACATACGCCATGCCAGTTTTCCCATTCCCAATTTTCCCATTGACATTTAACACGAAGGAAGAAAAAAACTCCTACTTTGGCTGGCTCTTGTCTGCCTTCATTTTTTTTCTCCATCGTCATCATCATCATGTCTTGCTTCACTTTCTCTATAGGGAGGGGAAACTCATTCATGACGAAGACTATATGGCTAGCTATGTATATGACTCCTCCAAATACGACTATACATAGATAAATACAGACATTTTTTGCTAAAACAAACAGAACACCATCGAAAACTTTTTTCCTCCCTTTCTCTGCTCTGCCTCGCCATTTCGTGTAAAAGTTTGACCTCAATAAATCACACAAATTACTACTCCAGTTTTTTAAGGCTAAAATAAATCTTTCTCTTGAACTTTACACGTACGCTGAACGCCAAGCCTAATCCTCCTTTTCTATCTCCACACTACATGCTCCACGTAGGTCCACGCTCTACACTCACTCCACAAGGAGGAGGAGGAGGAGGACACAGCGTGAAGTCAATGATAACGATCGTCATGATGAAATACACAAGACACATGGCGTCCCTCCGCGTCCTCCTGAATGAGAATGAATGCCTCCCAGTATTTTTGTATACAAGTAATTTGCGATTTTTTGCGGTTTTCTAAAACTTTCCCCAGATTTTGTAGGAAGTAGGAGGAAATATTATTAGGTAGTTTTACTCCAATCCATACTACATTACGTAACTGCTAAATAATAATCCCCTCCTGTCATGTGTCATGTTGTGAATTCATTTTTTTTAATGCGCTTTACATATTTCCCCACTTACCTAGTCTCAGCTCTCCGAAGTTTCCACAACCAATTTTCTTGCCCACTTTGAAGTTGGGGCCCACCATCAGCACGGCTGAGCTGCCGGAGCTAGCTCCAGCGGGGTGGTGAGTTCCTCGGCTCTGTTGAGAAGAAAAATCCATCATTTCCGGTAAATCAATCAACGGCAAGATTGCATAAGAAACTGAACTTTCAAACGAGTAATAAAGAAACATATAGAGGAAATTATTATAAATTATATTGTAGCGTTTCTTCAAAGCGAGTAGTTTGTAGCACGACAAAAAAGTAATTGAGAATTAAGGGAGAATTTTTGAGTTCTAACAAAACTTAAAGTTGGATAAATGTAAATGTGGTATGGTTAATTTTAGCGAGTAGACAAGAAATAAAGATTCAATGTAAGCATGCTGATATAATCGAACAAGACAAATAAAAAAATAGTCAATCCAACAAAAACGGCCACATAAAAAAATCCCAAGAACAAGCCCCATTGTCATTTACCACGAAAAAGCAATAAAAATCGGATTAATACGCAATGATTTGTTAATATTAAGGTTCTTCATGAAATGAAGGTCACCTTATTCTCGTTACCAAAAGTTGACTGCCTATGTAATACAAATACAAATATGTAAATCTGCATTCTACAACTGTTTTAAAAACATAGTTAGTTCAATTAGTTAATTACAAGCCTCCACTCACACCGGTCTCTCCTCCAAAGAAAGATGCCTATAGGTGGTTAAACTCACTAAGTAACTGTAGCCGATCTAAGCTAACCAGGCATAAGGAAGAGCAGTTTAATGCAACATATATATCAGTCAGCGTCAGCGCCCTCCGTCCAGGATTCGAAACGCTTGATAGAATACGCTTGATAAGCAATGCCGGTTATGATTATGTAATGAATGCATCAGTAAAGTAACGCATCATAGCAAGCAGGAATGGATCTGATCTGATTGGTTCATACAGAAACTGTCTATGCTAACTTAAGAACAAAGAGCAATAAAGTATGCACACACTAATAAAACTGAGTCGAGGGAAATACATGTCGAGACGTATTTAAAGAAAGCCCAGTTAGAAGCGGACAATTACTTTTAACTGTAATTCAGATTCCGCAATTTAGGCCCAGAAAGTCAAGCCTTTTTTCAACGATAAGAAGATTATTATTCGAATGCAATGCAATGGTGAAAGTAAGTAAGCAGTGATTACAACTAAACTACTTCAATTGACTAATGCAAATTATAATAAACTACTTATTAAAAATACCACCGATGGGATTAAATAATTCAATTTAACAAATTAATCCAGTTTCATCATAAAGCTTGCATAGGTATAATGTGATATGTGCATTTTTTGCTTATGCAAAAAGATACTGTGCAAATACTACGAAACGAAGTTTCGAATAGATTAAACTAAACTAAAACGAGTAGATAAAATAGAAGGAACAATAATTAACTTCTTTAAAAAAACGTATTCATACCATTATAGTAGAGTTTTTTATACAATTTTAAAACGTTCACAAGAAGATAAAAAGTGTATAACGGCTTATATAACTCGTTATTTAACTTCAGGTTTGAATAGTCAGTTATAAAAAAACTGTTCTATTTATGTTTAATTGGATCTGTTGCAATCGGAGACTTTTTAAGTTCTGTCCGGCTGGTTGACGAAATGAGCAAATAAGTATGTGTATACGGATGATGATGATGACTCACGCAATTATGCTTGATTTTCTTCGTAAAAAAATTAACTTGTCTAAACTGCTCAAAAAGTTTACTTAAGCCGTACAAAAATTAGGTGTACAAAATGTTCCCAAGTTTTCAAGTAAAGATTGAGCCATTTACGAAAGTAACTCTCCTCTCATTTCACAAAAACGTCACATTCCACAGATCTATAATTACGATTAAAAAACACTAAAATTAAAAAATTGAACAATCATGAACATTATAATTTGACGTAAAACTTTTTTTGAACCCGTAAAATAGAGACCACTTGACAAAATTGTGCACTTTAATGTAAGCGATTTTCTTGAGAGTGGGAAAATTACAAACGGTAATTTTTGTTTAAGAACACTGATCAATGCAGACCTCTACAAACAAACTGTAGAATCCTAATCCTATCGAAAACGAAACATTTAAACTGATCATACGCATCTTACGATAATGTATTACTGATTACCCTAACAATAATAATAAATAATTAACTGCCCTAACTTCCTAACTAAAACCATGTTCATAAAACGAATGAAGGAACGACAACGATTCCAAGTCACTCCATCTTCAATCCAATCTCCGGAAGTAATCAATGTTTGATTACGTACACGTATAGGTGGGTGGTAGGTAAAACGGCATATATTTTTTAAGAATCCCAGCCCAATTATATTTAAACAAGTAAGGTCACAATTTTGTATAAAAAAATCAAAAAGAGGAAGAGAAGGAAAAACAAAAAGGATTATCCCGAGTTTTTGGATAATAAATGAGAGGTGATAATGTTTTCCCCGTATTGCACGCACATTCCTTTAATTAGTAATTTCGTTCCGTATTTTTGAAACAGTCACAACGAGGAAAAAACTAACTACGTCTGGAGATAAATGGATGTTATCGCCGAAACTATAATGACTATCTAGGAATATATTTAAATTTTAATCGTTTTAGCATGGGTAATGTTTTAATTCCAACGTAAGGAATCTGACTATCGCACAAAAGGCTATTAGAGTATATAATTATATCAATCAACCGCATGCTGAGTTTGTTTTTTTGGACTGGATGCGATTTATATATAATTAACAAAAAATATTTTGTTTAAATGATACAAATTATTATTTTTTCGGAAGAAGAGCTCACTTCATGACCACCACCAGCATCCCCAGCAGGGCCTGGATTAGGTATCCAATTCAACTTTAAAGGTTCTGTGTCCATCATTAGTAGTGAGTCCGGTGCGGTGTTATCAAAACGAGTTGAGAAAATGTCAATCAGTTTTCAGCCGGAGGAGGAGGATTGGGTGTGGAAGATGGTGTTGGTTGGCTGATGTATTCGAAATATCAACCACCCTTAAAAACCTCCGAAAGCGTTTTCTAAGGAGGGGAGGGGCTTAAGGTGTAAGGGGGACACAGTGCCACTTCTTTTCCTTGCCTCAAAACTTCCACTTTTCTGTCACAATTTTTCGACTGGACTTCTGCAGACTTCTTCGTAGAACAATTAAAAATTAAACTATAAGTTGGAAATTGAAGTGAGCGTGGAAACTGGAAACTAAAGCGAGAACACTTTCAAACCACCGGGGGTAGCCACATTTAACCCTTCATCACTTGGCTAAATCATGTGGTTAGTCACTAACAGCATTTAAGTTTACTAAATGCACTTTGTTGAGGTCTACATCCTTTTTCAAGAATGCTTTTACACTGGATCATATCTCACAACGATTTAATTAACACTTTCATTCAACTTTTAACAATGAGGAGGCTTCTCTCTCAGAAGTCATTTAACCGAGTAAGATTTACTCCTCTCGGCCCCCTCACCATTCTCATTCAAAAGTAAAATGATGCTGCGTCTAAACTTTTAACCTTCTTCACCAATCATACACTTCCCTCTCAGCTGATGATTAAGATGAAGGTGTGGCGCCCGATGGATGGAGACATCTGGCTGCAACAAACAATGAGAGAAAAACGTTAAAACCATCGCTTCATTAAAACTGTTCCTTACAGTTAATTAATAAAATAAAATCAACCAAAATTAACAGATGACCTATGTTGTATGTTGTACAGTATGTAACACTAAACAAACTGTTGGTCCTATCACTCACTTTTAAATTTCAAAAATACACCTATCAGTGCCGATTTCAATAAGTATGTTTTCACACTTATAATTACCGCTAATCTTGATGAACTAGTTTACAAAAATTATCAACAACAAAAGTCCACCTCAATTTAATTTAATTGCAGCTTTGTCAATCGCACTTCCCTTTTCTATCACACCACCGACCATCCACAACATCATCAACAAAATATTAGATTAGCCTTCTTTACATCAACCCAAAAAGAAAGAGCCGATCTCTTTTGCTGCTTGCTGCTGACCATTTCATTATATTGGCCAGTTTGCGCCTCCAAATTTTATTCTCACTCCACCTCATCAAACGTTACCTTTTTCAACTTTTTTTTAGCAAAACGGAAGTGAGTGATCTTTTTATGACTGTTGAAGGTCTGCTTCAAGAATCTGAATGATTTTTATGTAGGCACCCTAAGTCATATTATTTAACCCTTTTTCTGCTCACTCATTCGCCATTCATTTGCTTATCGACAATTTTACTAAAAAAAATTACCCGAAATATTTTGACTTGATTGATAACTACAAATTTTTCTTACTGCAAGCCGTACATTTGTCAACGCAGGCAGGTCCTGTTGAAAACTGTTTTTCTATTAAACTATATACTTGTTTATCTTTATCTTGTTGACCGGAGTGAGCGGAGAGAGAAAAATCAACATAAAAAAGAGACCACCACCACAGTCCACACAATATAAACTCACTCAAACAACAAAAAAATATACTTATGAAGATGAGTATGAAGAGTAGAGCTAAAAAACATGTCCCTTATTTCTTGACTTCTTTCATCTCGATCATAGATCAAGACATTTTTCTTCCTCGCTCGGCTAAATAACAAGAGATGATGATGATGAGATGATGATACATATAACAAGGTTCTTTTTTCCCTAATAAGTATGACTACTGCACATCATCATCAACAATATATTTAGGTAAATGCCTATGAAAACGCATTTTATTGCATTGTTGCATGTTCTCTAGTAAAGTTCTTTGGTGCATTGAGGAATATAAAGGAAGAAGGTGACCACTTACACGAAAGGGTAAAATAAAGTTCCTCCTCAATACGCAATGAAATCAACTCATTTTATATGTATGAGAAAAAAAGGGTACAGGACGATACGACGACGGGTACGGCACAGTTTTCGAAAAATTCTGTCCTTATCCTGAAACCTGATCATAAGGATGGTCACAACAGTGTCTTGCCTATATTATCGCCCTAACATCACATAACATAACACCACCTCATTCACATTTTCCATTTGAGAACATTCACTTTAGTTTAGGTAAATTTATCTCATGTACATGTACATAAGTAATATAATGTAAGAAAGAAAAAGGATGTTTTAATAGGTTGGCTGGTCGGTAATCGGTATTTTCTTTTTCAATACTTTCCAATGCAGTAGTGTTTTAAAACACCATACCAGTGCAGTCATAGTTGATAGTCATATTACACGGACGAAAGCAGATGGGAATGCATGGGCTAATATAATATTTAATGTGACGGAGGATGACCGAAAATCACCCTAATCCTAATAAAGAAAAGAGGTAGAGCTTTTAAAGTCTGAACGAGATGATGTTCGGGGAGGATGACTTGTTATCCTTATGTATTCTTTCATCATTTGAAATTGAAACTCTTTCAGTGCTTGTTAGAAAAAACTAGTCATGTTGTTTTGTTACACACATCTTCTGTACATTTTATCCTTATACATACATTTAAAAAAAAACTTTTTTCTTTCGCTTTTACCTAAACGAAGAAACAAATTGTGAGAGACGAGACAGAGACGACCACCATCACCACCACATCAAAAAGGATACATATCACCAGTTTTAACACTAAACTATAACTAAAATGTAAAATATTATGTGAACTTGGCTCACTAGGTTCTTCCCATAATAAATGATTATTGATGGAATATGAGGAGAATAGCTATATGTGAGGAAGAAGAACTCTCTGCTAGGCTGTGTAAATTTTTTTTTTAAAATGTGGGTATTACAACGTATATGTATCTACCCTTGTGGGCTCTCCTTATGTATAATTTTTTCCCTTCTTACGGATATGAATGCACTTTAGGTACATTGTTATGCATAAAGGATATTTTTTTAAAGTTAAGTAAGGTTGCTTGCTTTAACTTAAAACTTACTTGTAAAAAAAAGGAGGAAGAGGAGAAGGTCTTCTCTCAATACCTTTTATTCATCATCATCCTCTCTCTCATCTCCTTTATGAAAGAAAGGACGAAGAAGATGCGAAAGGAACTATACATGAAGGAGCCTGTTTAGAGGTCTTGTGGCAGCAGAATTGAGGAGAGGAAATAAAAAAACGCATCTTCTTATTCTCCATATATCCTTTTATACCTAACGTATAAAGTTCCCTTTAGCTTCACTTTTGCATATTTTATGATGATATGAAGAAGAAGGCAAAGTAAAGGAGCACTCACAGGAAGAAACGTATTGTTTGAATCGTGGATCTGTTCCTCTGTTTCAAAAAAAAAGTTCCTGATCTTCTTTTTCTTTTCTGATGATTCTTAATGCATATGCTACAGCTCGATATATATATGACGATATGAATGGGACGAAGGTGGTGGTGGTTGGTGATGATGATAATAATGATGACTATATGAATGACCAGCTAGAAGCATAAATGTGTGAAAGAAAAATGTATTTCCATTTGATACACATTACGTACATATAAAATATCTTTATACATAATTTATACATAAAAAAGTATCGGAGACGAAAAAAAGTGGATATAGATGAATCAGACAGAGAAACGAACCGAGAACCAGCAGAATAGAATACGTTCATATAGCATATTATTTTGGTTAGGTACGTGTACATATATACTGCACTGATGGCTCTTCTCTGGCTTGTACATAGTGCATGCATAGTAGCTACTTACTGACGTGAGAAGAATAGAGCTAAAACCCCTTTTTCTTTCTTTATTCAGCTTATCAATTACGTGAACATGATGATGATAACGCATACATTCAACAATACGGAATAGTATAAGGTAGTATATGATCAGGAGAGGACCAAAAGACCAACAAACAAGCTATCATTAGCATTCCTTCAAATATATCTCTTCGTTCATGTGTGTGGTTGGTTGGCTGGTGGTGTTGTGTACATATTTTGCAGTTTAGGTATATTTTCCCCCTTATGCACAAATATCTTTTGTTATCCGTGGTAAATGTATCCATTTGTGATCTTATGGACATATCCGATCCATCCGACCGACCGGACGGACCGACGGAACCATATTATATGCAGTGTATATGTACTTTGTTGTGTGCCTGTAAAACTAGCATAGCATAACAAAATGTACATAGAGATGGAGAACACAATGTTATGTTGGTGAAGCTGTTTTTCCTCGAAAATCTCTCAAGTATAAACTAGCATAATGTGGAATGGACCGACTTTATCCATAACAGCATGAGAATTTGAAGAAAAACAAGTCTATTCAGTAATTCAGTGATGTGAGTTCCGTAAGAGAACAAAATACAATGCGGGTATCGGCATATCATGTCATGTCATATCCCATAGGTATTGCCGAGCCGTTTTCTCCTTTTCGCATTTCGCTTGCTTGCATGCATACGCTTGGTTTCCTCCATATATTCAAATCCATCCGTATCTACTACTCTACTCTTTCTTTGGGGTTTTTAAAGCCGTCATCATAATCCTTATCGGCTGGGTCTTGGTTCGTTTTGGTATTAGCACTTTCCACAGAAAAGAAAGGACTTTTAGAGATTCCGGTTATGCATTCCATTTTTCGCAGCAAGCTGGCAAGAAGCGTAAGACCTCACATTTAAGTATACAGCAGCAGCTACTTTCAAAAATGATTATGACATGAGTTAGGTACTTGGAGACTTTTATAGGACTAGATTTTACATATTACATCATCGTGGGCTAAAGCTGTTCTATAATAAAAAGTAGGGTCATACCTCATACATCACACCACATCATCATATCCACGATAAGGCTCTTTATCCGGCAGTCAGTCAGTCCAGCAAACAACAACGGTTCAGCCTAGCCAGCGGCTAAAAGCGCTCATGGCCCATGGCCTTAAAAATAACGATATGTCTCTATTGTTGATTTTTCCACAATAAAAAGCGGAATAAGATTCCATTCCATGGCATACCAGATCTAGCAATAAAGCAAGGGCATGGGCATGCATGGATAGCTTCATGATTCATATAACTCAACTCTCCATAAAAACATTCATTTTTTTCGCATGGAGTTTTTGGAGTGATTATTTGATGTTATGCATGGAGTAGTTTTCATATCCGGAGGATATATGGAAATGAATACATGAAGTATTTAGGGAAGCTATGCGTTCACTAAAAACTGTTGAAAAATATACATAGCAAAAGCTTATGACGACGCACTCACCCTGCTTGGTTTTTATTGTTTGCTAAACTATTATTATAGCTCGAATTAAAAAATCCTAATCAATTTAATGAACAATCTCATAATGCCCCAGTCTAACTATAGGTTGCAAATGTTCAAGTGCAGAATGGACAATTTTTCCGATATGCATTGCAAATAGGCCAACATTTCCTCACTTTCCTGACTTGACATTTGACATGTCATGTCTTCCTCTTTTCTTGAACTCACTTCCTTTCGTACTTTCTTAGACGATGGTAATATGCTTTCTCCAGTCTCGGCTGCTGATCTCATTCATGATCATTATTAGCTTCCATCTGTTTCGTAATCAAAATGCAAATATGTACAGGGCAAGCTGTCTATATGTTGCATACATTCTCATATGCATATTGCTCATTTGCCTATGTAGTAGCTAAAGCCCACATGACTATGAGTCTGCCTATTTGACATGTATGTACACACTACGCAGATGGGTGATCGGAGATAAACAAAGTTTAGAACAGGTGGCATCTTTCCTTCACTTTAAAAGCACATTTTTTAATGAATCTTTTCTCATTCCCCTGTTAAATGTGACACGGACAATAGCAAAACAGTTTGCAACTAATTGCCTAGTTGGTTAGGTAGTTTAGTTTTATTTGTAATGACTCATCAGCAGTGAGTTGTGAGTAATCCGATCAGCTGAACCTGGGTTTGGTTTGTGATTTTTAATTGTGATTTAGCGTTGCAACCGTTAAAATTGAAATTAAAGTATGTCAGGTCAAGAGAATTCTATATTGTATGGGGTGGACTACGGGGGTCGTGTTTTGTGCTTCAACGGGGCCAGAAATTCCAGTACCTGGTGTAGCTTATCCAGTTCCAATAGGATAGATGTTAAGGTAAGCGAAGAAGAATGAATTGAATGATGAAAAGCAGTTGACGAGTATTTAAAGTGCTTTTAGTAAAATAGAGCTTTTTCAGTGAAGTGCCATTCATGGCATGTCATGTAATAGTTCAAACTTGGAATGAAGTTAATTAATTTTTGAAATTGTTTTTGTTAATGAAACAGAGACTAACGTCAATTTCCAGTTTCATTTGGGCCATCAGCTCCGATCATCAGATTTACGTTTTTGTTCCCAAATGTGATGTTCCGATAAGGGTGAAGGAAGAGGTTTACGAGAATGAGGTGACAGTTTATTACTGAATTAATGATAAATAGTATATCTACTTTGTTGAGTGAGTAGTCAATTAAAACATTTTGTTTGTGAATGCTACAGAGATGGAATCCTGTGAATAGTTTCTGTGATCAACTGCTGCCAACAGATAGACCCCGTTTTTCAGATGAGACAGGACTCATTAGTCGTGATAAAGCTTCAGTTAAATTACCTTCAGACTCGTGGCAGTGGGAAGGGGACTGGGGTATTGAAAATACGTTTGAAAATCAGTTGCTGTCAGAAGAAGTGAGTACTAATTTTTATTTTCCGTTAAAAGTTAATGAACAAAGAAGTACGTCACGAATTATCTTTTGCATCTGATTATATTGCTAATTTGGATTTTTTTAAAAATTAAGGGTTGGACATACGCGATCGACTTTCCAGCATCATATAAACCGGAAAAATCATGGAACTCCATGGTTCGAAGAAGGAAGCTGTACAGATTTAGACAATATATAGCGTTCAATCGATGGAATAGAATTAACGCGATTTATGAGGACCACACCAAGGTACCACCGACTAGAATAGAATAAAATCCGTTATAATGTTATTAGTAATAATAACTTATTACAGTTGATTATTTTCGTAAAACTGATATTTCAAGACTTCATCATTTTATCATTTTTTCGTAGGAACCATTTGTTGATGTTAGTGTTAGCAGTTTTGGAGCAGCGCAATCAGATCTTTGCCTCTGGGCGATTTCTATACTGGGAAGGGTGAGTAATTAAATGAAGTACTAATAGTCTTTGAATCGCTGGCTGTCATTGTGATTGTTAAAATACTCATCTTTCCGGTTTCAGATATTTTTTAGAGAAAATGTTCGAACGAATAACCCAGAAGGATCTAGTTGGACCCATGTTCCAACGCCAAAAGGGCTTGAAGCCTGTCAAGTTGGTGTTAGCTCTCAAGGAGTACCGTTCATCGTCACGTGGACGGGGGCTTTTTTATTCCGAGTTGGATTGACACCTCATAATTTATCTGGTAAATCGAATTGAATAGTTGTTCTAAGTCATACGTTAAAATACGCAATAACAGGTTGATTTACCCGGATATTTTATTGCTCCTTTAAAGGAACTGACTGGATCGAAATATCGGGACCTGAGGGTGGATTGTTTCAGGTATCCGTTGGAGAAAGTACAATGTGGGCTCTTACCAGAGACAAAAGGTGCTGGACACTGAAGGGATCAGTTCAAGATATCTTTTCGTCATCATCCTCTGAAGCAGAGTGGCTGGAGATACCAGGGAAAATGAAATGTATTTCAGTGAGCCGAAATGATCAGTTTGTAATAGGTGTCAGTGAGGACGAAGGAGTTGTTATGGTCCGACATGGAATAACTGAGGATCAGAAGCATGGACAACAATGGAAGGAAGCGTTTCCCGAGTTATCTTGGGACACGAAGTCGATTGACTCAAGAATGTCAGAAGTGTCTGACTCTATCGATGGCAGTGCTGCTTCATCCATGTCAATTCGACCTGACTTGCCTCCGACACAGTTTAATATTTCTGGATCAGAAGCTGGTAGTGGAGATGCGTCCCAGAGCTTGTGCTGGGTGGATGGTACCTGTTTATCAGTTTTGAAGTAAGCGTAATGAATAGCTTCTTATTCTTTAGAAATCGGAATGGAAAGCTGATCAAGTAATTTTTAAAATTTATACAGAGTTCGTAATGATGGGGACTTGGAAGTTGGACCTTGGAGGGATTCAATTCTTAACAACCTTCAGTCCTTAAAGGAAGGAACCGAAAATTTCAATTATCCTGAGGCAGTTGAATCAAGTTCGTCATCTTGGAGTAGATCTGTGAAAGCAAAAATGACGTATAAAAGTAGGAAAGGAGCCGCTGTTAATGGAGAACTGGAAATTTCGAATAATGATACTATAATATTTCACAAGGTAGGTCCAGTAAAATCTATAATAGAGGAAATATTACATACTTTGAGAAGGTTTATTTAAAATGAAAGGTAATTATCAAATGCGTTTGCTTGAAAATAATTGTAGGGCATGCAGAGTTCGTGGGTTTGCTCAGCAAGAGACGTCCTTAGTATTATCTTAGATTCCGAAGCCTGCCTCTCATTCTCACTAAGGATAAGAAATTCTACCGAGGATGGAAGGGCAGAAGTTGTGTCATTCCGATTTTCGTAAGTACTAATACCTTAGTTAGGCATGCAGCCGTTTAATTTCATACTTCTAAACTATAGGGATCCAATCCATTGAATATTTTCAGGAATGAATCGGATGCTGAAGAATTTAGAAGAAACATTGCCGAAATTTCCTTGAAGTCACAGGAGGAATGTAAGGTTGCCAATTTATGGCTCACTACAGAAGCTGGAGAGATTCACCAATGTGGGCAAATGAAAATTTCAGGTATAATGAACTGATGGTATATGCAGAATTTCACGAGAGATCTTACACGAACTTTACAGTATTTTTTAACTACAATTTGAATACTATCTATCTTAGATACGCCTTCTGAAATGGACATCGTTACACCCGCACCCGGGGACAATTTAAAGTACCAACATCCACTGATCAGAGGATTTTTCCCTGGAAGCGAATTGAAACTTGAAGTATCCATCCCGTCTGATGCTGTCCGTTTTGCATTCAACTTCAAAGGGGGAGCAGACACGATTGCTTTCCACTTTAATCCAAGATTTGAAGGCTCCACGGTCGTAAGAAATAGCTACGATAAGGGAGAGTGGGGAGATGAAGAACGCGACGGAGTGTTTCCTTTTCAGAAAGGACAAAGCTACAATATTTTATTTCACGCTACGGATAAGCACATGATAACTACAGTTTCGACGCTCACTTCAAAAACAAAGTTTATATTTCATTTTAAGCATCGCGTTTTGCCGAGATTAATGAGCGTTTTTACTGCGACGGGGGACATCAGCGTTTCAAGCATTAGGTATGGGCTCCATCCTAAAGATCGTTTTTTCATTTTTATCGGTAACCAGATCTAAAAAATCATACTTGGTTTATTAGATACGATCCTGCCAATCCTGAGGACGCTGACAGGTTAGAATTTGTATCCACAGCCATTCCGGGACATTTTTGGAAGGTTGCAGTTGGACAAAGCGGAATGGTTTGGGCCCTAACTTGCGACATGACTGTATGGGTGTACCTACTGGATTCAAAGAAGACATTGAAATTAGAAGGCCAAAATCTGCAGTCAGTATGGGATGAAAAGGCATTCTACACATATGAAAACCAGCGTTGGAACCCGCTTTCTGGCTTCACCTCCCACGGCTTACCCACCGACAGGCAAAACTGGACAGATGAAACTGGAAGAATTAACTTGGAGAAAGATGATATCAAGTTGCCCTCCAATCAGTGGTCATGGGTAAGGATTGAACAACATCATCTTATTGTTAATCATGCACTCAGGATATGTAAGCTTTACCATTATTGTGTTTTGTTGCAGGTCACAGAGTGGGAGATTGACTACGATCTCACTGAAGGAGTTGATAAAGATGGTTGGCAATACGCCCTAGATTTCCCTGCTTCTTATCATTCAACTAGACGTTTTAACGATTTTGTGCGAAGAAGAAAATGGAAAAGGGTCTGCCGGTATACCACGCAAGGTCCGTGGGGCTTTGTTCCGAACATTAAGTTGGTCGACTTATGCATATGGGTATGAACCAGCATTTTTATTAAGATTGGATTTATTTATTATGTATTTAATATTTAATATCTTTTGTTCACTACTTTTTTGGTTATTGCAGATGAATAGCGATTGTGACTGGGAAGTTTTGGGACTATGTCCAAACGGAGATGTAGTTATTAGAAAGGGGATCACGCCCGAGAATCCACGCGGACTAAACTTCAGATCATTAGCGAGTGAGAAAGCGATGGTCAGTATTTCTGCATGGTACGGTCAAAAGATTTGGGGAATAGGAAAAGATGGATTTGCCTACATTAAGTACACAGACCATTGGCAACTTCTGGATCGACCCCAGTCCACTCCACTAAAAACCATAAGAGTTGGACCTCATGCAGTGTGGGCTTTGGGAACAAATAGAGTTCTCTACAGACGGACCGATATGCAACCCGTCTTCCCCGAAGGACGAGATTGGTCCAAAGTTTGTGATGGAGTTTATGACGTAAGTATTTAGAATTTAAAATACGACGATTTATAATAAAAATAATCATGATTTTGTCTTAAAATAGTCGTGCTTTTTCAAAACTAGATTTCCGTATCTGGTGATGGTGCGTTGTGGGCTGTCATAAAGAGTAAAGACCTATACCAAAGGTGTTTGGCTACAAGGGTCGGCGTTACCGAAAGTCATCCAAATGGACTGGGTTGGGAAATGGTGGCTGCCGGACCCTGGAAAAGTTTTAGTGCTGCTGGAGTGTACTCCCGGAGAGGGGCATCACGTTCGGAATAGATTTTCAAGTTCAATGCATCCAAAAATACGACTAGACAGATCGCTGTGCTGCTCAGCCTAAAATAAGTACATTCTCAACTCAAGTTGTTATCGTGTTAAAATATGTATTTCAAACCTGCTAATTATGATCTTACAATCGGAGATCGGTCCTTAATGTCAGTTTCGATCGTTTGTCATTATAAAAATTGCATTGATTTTGTTGTACCAGAAATTCTTATGCTGTGATTGAGATTTTTTAGACTTACTTCTTATTATTACGTACAACTATATAAATTAAATGTTAACTGTAACATGTAAAATAATTAATTAACTATAATTAAGTTTACGCTAAACGTTTCCGAGATCTTACAAAACTTAATCCAAGTACAATAAACTGACGAGTTTAAACAGTATTTTGTTTTGTTAAAATGACGACAGTACATTATTTATAGTTTAATTTTTCATCTATTGAGGCACTTGAGAATTTTGAAAGTACATAATTTAGAAAAGGATCCAGTGTCCAAGTTCCAGTTGTTGACCACCAGAATTGCAGTCTCTAATGTTCTTCGCTAGGGACATCCGCCACCTTGATAGGAAAAATTTGAACAAATAGGATAGGATACAGATTAGTGATTAGTGAAACGTAAATTGTTTTCATCCATTCACTTGCGTGCCTCCTCCTGATTACTTTTTACTTATGTGAAATTTGAGATTACAGGATGGAGGACAGCAGTCTGGTGAAATTGGACAGCAACTTTTCATTTTATAAGAAAGCATAGGTGTAGGTGATGGACATTTCGAAGGAGTGGTTGGACAATGACAGCTAACGCTGCAGCAATTTTCCTTTGGTATTTGTGGGCACTTGATTTCTGAGCAGATACTCTCTACCCCCCGCGGAATCTCGGGACACTGTGCTGTAGGACACTTGTAGCAGCTGGAAGAAAAGTTAGTTAGTCTGGAAAAGTTAGCTGGAAGAAGAATTGGAAATCATACCACCGCACCTGCATACTCGAAATAAGAAAAAATATTGTAAACGGTCTTCAAAAAAAGGTGTGCTTACCATGGAGGAGGTGGGCAACACGGAGGTGGCGGACAACACTTGGCTCCGACAAGTCGAACTGGTAATTGGGAGATGGTTGGAAAGAATTGGAGAAAAAAAAACAGAATAAAAAAAAAATAAAATTCAACATTGAAAAATATGAGCTATTATAATTATACGTACGGGACATAGGCGGACAGCAAGGCTCTGGACAGCATGGTTTAGGACAACAAGGTGGGGGACAACATGGTGATGGTGGGGGACAACATGGTTTAGGACAACATGGCTTAGGACAGCAAGGACTTGGACAGCACACTGGTGGACAGCATGCTGAGGGACAACCGGACGCTGGACAATTTATCTGTGGGGTGAAAGGACAACGTGGTTTAGGACAGCAACGAGTTAAACAGCAACCAGATGTTGGACAGCAGTCTTTTGGTGGTGGTGGATTGCCAGGCAAACAAGAACAAAGTTTACGACAGCACGATGCTGGATAACATGGCCTGGTGGTGCTACAAGAAGACGGGCAACATGGTCTAGGAACGCAAGAAGGTGGACAGCGTGGTTTAGGGCAACAAGGGCTTGGACAGCATGGCTTCGGGGGAGGACAACACGGTTTTGGGCAAGGTGGTGGACAACACGGTTTAGGGCAAGGAGATGCACAACAGGGATCTTTAGCACAGCAGCTCGGATGTGGCCAGCAGGGTGGTCGAGGACATATTGGTCTGGAAGAAGGTCTTTGGCAACAAGGTGGGGGCCCACAGCAAGGAGACCCGCCACAAGGACTTGGACAGCACTTTGGTGGGCAGGATGGTGCAGGATTACAAGGTCGTCTTGGTGGACAACAGGGTGGCGGGCAGCATGGAGGTGGAACGTAGTACTTCTTCGGAATCCTACATGGATCTCTTGGGCTAAAAAATATTAGTTAGGAATTAAAACTACAATAAACAATTGCATTTTCATACCGCTTTTACTAGCTTCGTTCGGTGTGTCTACCAGCATGATGGCGGAGGACAACACATCTGGGGGAAGCTTTGTTGTGGACAACAGGGGTTGCAATTCTTATTGCAACAAATCATTCTCGGGGGTGGACAACAGCTACTACTACTGCAGCAAGAAGACATGATGACTCTTGAGTTGTTGGAAGTACCCTACTGGAACTGGACACTGGAAGTGAAGTAAAATGAGTTTACTTAAATTTTCTAAATCTATTTCGAATCATTCAAGCTGGAAATTATCACATAATTTTTGGAACTGGGGATTTGGACGACAAAATCGGACAACCGATTCCAACCGGGCACGAATCGAAATTAGAAATGAAACATCCTACTTACTGTTCTTTTATTACCTTTGTTTCGGTGGAGACCTTGTTTCGGATTATCTTCCGATTTAATACTACAGTGAAACATTGCTAAGAAAGTCTTGACAAGTTGGATCCAATGAGCAATGCTCTTGAATAAGATGGTGGATAGCGTCCAAGTCGTATTTTAACTGGAACGAGGCAAATTGAGGTACTTTGGACGTATCTCCATTTTCCCGGTTGTGCTTGATAAGCTTAAGCATTTTAAAGAAGTCTTCGTAATTCATTCCATGATTAGCCTTTAAAACTAGCTGGCACTGTTCATTGAACTCGGGAATGTGACGGAGATCATCGAGTTCTTTCTCCACATCCTCTAGTTCCTTTCGGAGAACATTCCAAATGTATGTTAGGTTAGCACCGTTGAACCAATTGTGATTTATGGAAATTGCGTCCGTCTGTTTTAAAAAATATTTTCAGATTTCAAATTAATACATAGATTTTTGCAATTTTCAATCAATACAATTACAGACATTAAAATTGTTGTCGAATTACCACATTCCAAACGATATGATGCCATCCACTTGGAACAAAAATGCACTCCCCTGCCTCTTGTATAACCTCTAAATAATCCTCTCCTTCGATTCCTGGCTCCTCCCAGTTGTAGCTTAAGGCCTTTGTTTTATCGTCATAAAATCTGCGCTCCTTTCCAGGCGGATACAGAAACCATTTCTTGATACCAAACACATTCGCCGACCAACTATATGAGCCATATACATCTGCATGGAATGACGTGAAGGAGCCTGCGGGGCCCATGTAGCAAAATTTAAAGTCATCCGAATCGTTGTGATTGCAGGTCTCGTTGAGAAAGTCGGAGGTGAAGTATATCGGCGTCTCGTAAGGAAGCGTTGAGGTCAGCTCCGGTTTGCTTTGATGGTAACGGACTATATGCCAATCCTGGAAGTGAACAGATAAACAATACAATACAAATCTATGATAAGATAAGCAACCAATATAGCAAAAACTTCCCATAAATTCCAACTTAGCAAATAACTCACTTTCAGATACAAACAAGGGCTACCTTCAATACCAGCAGTCGTGTCCTTTCTCGAATTGATAAGCTTTTTCCAGTAAGCGATGTATTCTTGGAAAAGCATCACCCTATAATCGCGAGCTCCATAACCTCCTTTATATTCGCTGTCATCACAGTTAACAACAGATACGTACTCATCTCCTGAAAACGTTAAGAGAAAAATTATTATATCAGAGTTACAGACACAGATTAATTAATGTTCCGTCAATTAACAAAGAACATAGATAGTTAATTTTTATACTTTACCATAAACACTGAGCAAATATTCAAAATCAACCTCTTCCTTCTCTCCCTGCTTTACCCACTTTTTCTTAGATAGCCACCCCTCCGTGACCCTACTGGAAACCATGCATGGAATATTCTTTACGATGTAGTCAGTAAAGAACTTCTCATAAGGCATGACCTCAGGATGAACGACAGGAAGCTTCTTAGTCTCCATTATTTTCTTCCATTCAGTCTTATCATAGAAGGCAGCACCAATTTCAGTCTTATCAACACCAATAGCATCTCCTTCACCCTCACCCCCTGTAAAAGCAGAATTGCTATTGCTACTGCTACCGGCACCTTTACCTTCTTCTTCTGCCGGACCGGGGTGACTGTGACTCCAACCACAAAAACAGGTAATGTGATGCCCGCCATTTTGGAACTGTAATTATGGCACCAACTAATCATAAATCTTTAGTCATCACTAATTTTATAAAATATGAACTCTGAGCAATGAAGCACTGATCCCTGATATTTTGCGGACTGACTGTGGGCAAGCCATCAGAATAAGCCAGACGAGAAAATCGTGAAAACGTTTTCTTGTGCCAAACAACAAGCAATCCCCAGCTGATCCTACGTCCATGTGTAAAGCTGTTTACGTGCATGTACAATGAACAAGCACATGCTTTTTGTTGATCTGCTGGTGTCGGTCGTTCCACGAACGTATTGATGTGCCGAAGTTACATCATGTTATTTTCGTGGGTGGAATTATTACATTTCGTTGATGTTTTCATTTGATTTAGGATTTTTGAAGTATTTTACTGCTTGAAGTACGGTCTAGATTGTGTTAGTGCTACTCACACGATCAGTTAATTTTGTTTAGCTTATTATTGTTCTTAAGTTTTGACATCGCTTTTGACCCGTGCTTCTGGTGACTGGAGTCTGGAGTGAGACACTTGCGACAGTGGCTTATCTCGAGTCAAAGGATAGGATGGGGAACATCCCTTCTGAGATCCTTGATGGGGGTGAAGTGTGCACCTGCAAGCAGCAGCCTTATCATCCGAATCAAGCTAATCCGCATTTGAGAAAGAAGAAGGGGAAGAGGCAGCAAGGATCTTCATCAGTAGCCTCCATTCCAACTCCGATGACGGTGGCGACGGTGACTGCTCGAAAAACTTGTGATGATTTGGAAGTTCTGGAAGGTCGCAGAGGGAAGAGTAAGGGTAGGCGACGCACCTGTAGTTGGGCGGAAGGGTTGGCGACATCGAGTTCCATATCTGCTGTTGGTGTTGCTGACGATGGAATGGTATTACGGGAGATTAGCGGGAATAGACTTGGAGGAGGCGGTGGGAGTGGGTGTAAAAGGAGAGAACGGAAACTGTCAAATTCAAGTCTGGCAGATTACTCAAGTGTTGTCGTTGTCGGAGAGCAATCCTTGCCAGAAACCGTTACAGTTGTTTCGTCATCGTCAAAGTCAGCTTTAAAAGATGAAGGCTGTAAGGCTAAGAATTTATGTGATGTTGGAATTGAACGAACTTTCGAAGGTCTTTCATTGGCAACCAACGACATTGGTGAAAATGTCAATGATAAGCGGCTGGGAGAAGATAAGTCTGAAGATGAAGTTGAACTGCCAAAACATGTCGTCTACTATGGATGGTTCTTTTCACCGGAAGCGTCAACGACAATTAATAAAGTAGTCATGCATTTATTTCGAGAGTGCTTTGATCAAGTCAATCAGTTCGAGAGGTTTATCTTGACCTCTTGTAAAGAAGATGACGTGAAAGGTTGGTAATTAATCACGAAGACACGTAACAAAAGACGTCATTTTTGTAGCCTACCATTTCTTTTTTTTTGTTTTAAATGCAGACCCATTTGACTATTACGGTTATAAACGACCTGGGAAGCGTATCAAACCGGATGATGAATTGGAATATCACATCACTGCCAAGTTTTTAGGACGATCCCCGGACCCACCATACCAGACATTGGTACACTCCTTCATCGATAAGTCATTCCAGATCCACCTTATCGGAATAGTGTTTACCCCACGAACCTTAGGCGTCCGGGTCAAGATGACCCCTGCGCAGCAGCAGATATACGACGAGAAGGA
Source organism: Lepidocyrtus violaceus (assembly GCA_034696905.1). Taxonomy (NCBI): domain Eukaryota; kingdom Metazoa; phylum Arthropoda; class Collembola; order Entomobryomorpha; family Entomobryidae; genus Lepidocyrtus; species Lepidocyrtus violaceus. The sequence goes on along the minus strand of JAQGAI010000167.1, from coordinate 5,074 downwards.
TGGGAAAAGCGACATATCGTCAGGCGACATTTTCATTCAGCAGCTTCAGACTGAGCTGGACAGCTACAATAAAAATGATAAGCTTCATAAACGGCAGAATCCGAACTGCAAGATGAAATCAGATAAGAATGGGATACTCTATAAAAGTATTTCATCGACGGACTCTCCTTTTCCTTTAACCCACAGTTCAAGAGCTCATATCACTATCGGGTGCGCCCGTAATGTCATACCAAAACAGACCGGAGATGACTTGGTAGATATAGTCGATTTAGAGCAGCGGCTAACGACCAGGAACTCCAACTTCCAGCAGGATTTTCCAGTTAAAGGCTGCGGTGTTCTTAGGCAGTTTGGAAGACATGCGGAGGCCTTTGTGTTTTATCCAAATTTTGAAATGATTGTTCCGGGAAGGTTTAACTTTTTTGTATGACAAATCAGAAGTGATAATAATGAACATGGTGCCATTTCAATTCTTAAATATCTTTACTTTTTAACTATGAACTAATTATTTGACAAAAGGGCTTTACATAATCAATAATCTATTAAATAATTGGATCAAAAATAAATATTTTGTAACGATCTGTTAAACATGTTTTATTTATCTCGGGTTTTATACTCGCATGATTCCATGTCATTTTGACTAGTAGGTCACTTTTTTACATGTCACCAGCACCGACCGAACACATTTTTCAAGCATTTGCGAATCCACGTTTGTACATTTTATAGTGATCTATTCCTTACAGTTAGTATACGATTTATTGCTGTTACTAGAGCCAGAAGAGTTCAGTAGATTCCTATTTTTATCTGCTGCGTTTTTCGATTCTTTATCCTCATCTATAATGTATTGAAGTAGGACCGTCAGGTTTTCGAATTCAGTTCTGCTTTGTGGAGGCTCGTTTCTGGGTATTCTCGGAAGAGCTTCGCCCGCCATTTGTCGGAATTCTTGGAGCTGTCCAAATCAAAAAACATTTTTCGTTGATTGAAAATAAGATATTTCGATATAAAATATTTATGGTGAATTTTTTTAAATGGTTCATTCTCATTCATACATTTTTAACTCCCATCAGTTTCCAAATCCCAAAGAATAGAATTCCACAGCCAGTCACAGCATAAAACGATCCCCAGCGCAGCGCCCGTCTAGCGAAGGCAACTCCAGATTCTGATTTCAAAGTGGGGGTCACTCCTTTGTCAAACGCGTCTGCGTCCTTTTTCTTTGCTGATGATATTGCACTTCCAAACCCAGAGAAGAATGCCATTCCCCCGACACCAGTGAGAAAAAGAGCCTCTGTTAAGTACAAACATGGTTTATAAATAATCAATGCTGGTTTTAGCTTCACCACAACCATCATCATAAAATGCTTGAAATGAAATAAGATGTAACCTTTTTTGATATCTTGAGTTAAATGCATGCAGGACGAGTTAAATAAACAGTTTCCAACAAAATCCAAATTAGGACATACAATTCAGTTTTCAGTAATCTTATGTTTAATCAATCGTATTTCAACCTTATAAAAACATTCAGAAAAATTACAAACAATTTCAAACTTCGTGTAAAACTCTAATCTACATACATATTATCAATTCTAGCTTTTCTGGACAACGGAGCGTCTTTCTTTTTCTTCCGAGCCTCCTCCGCTTGCTCCTTTTGTATTTCCTGCATAAGCTTCTGCACCGCCTCGGATCCTTCCCCCAATTCATCCTCGTCGTAGTATCCGGCTGGAGACTCCATAATACCGTTACAGAAGGGACAAGAGGGCTCCTGCCCAAACGAAGGATTCCCCATGCAGATAGTCCCACAAAAGTTGCACTTCCTATACGGAAATGAGATGGGGATTAGGCTCAGGATGCAGTTGGAAATTGGATGGGATCTTGACTTTTGAGTGTGCTGCTGCTCATGCCATAAAACGCCATCGATGTCTTCCTTGTCAATCTCATGTTCTATTGTGTAGTCTTCCCCTTCCTTCCAACGTTTTTCAATAGAGGAGATGTCCATCACCTTGGTAGGCTTCCCGCATAACGGGCATGCTGGTTTGCGGGGAGGTGGATCAACCAAGACCCGAGGTTTTCGGGGGAGCGCTCCTCTCTCGTGGACTAACTTCGTTTTCGATTCCAGATAATCGTACATCGTCAGCAGGCTCTGGAGATTCAAGAGATTTCCTTTCAAATCATACTTTTCCGGGTTTTCAATCACTTTCTTTACCAGGTTAAGACAATGCAACTGCATTATCTTATCTGAGACGAGGGTCTCCCTTCGGATGGCAAGAATTTGCTTATGCTTTAGCTGGAGAAATGGTTTCGGTTCTTCTTTTCTGAGGTTGCATGCCAGTGCCAACTGATCCTTATCCACCCTTGGTTGGATGCGTAGGATCCAGAAGAGAATTTGCAAGTCTTGAAGAGATTTTGATTTGAGGGGAACTGCCCAGTCCAGAACTTCCTTGAGGTAGGAATCCGACGTTGACATGAGCACCCGATAAGCCGTTAGTAAGTCGGATATCTTCTGAAGGTGGAATTGATTTTCTACGCACTTGGTGTACACGAAAGTCCAGATATTTTCGGTGGGGAATAAAGAGTGGAACTGAAGTACGGAGGGGGAGCGGAGTGCTAAGTGATCGAAATATTCAGCCAACGTCTTTGAAACACATACCATCGCCCCATTCGGTGATACAGTGAGCCCTCCAAATTGAAGTCTCTTTTTCATCTGATCCATAGCCGTTCCACTAGACTCTTCGGAAGCCCCCAAATCATAACTGGCAACTTGCTTCACCTTACCATCCTCCACAAGCGTCCATGAAAAAGTTCCTCTTTGGGTGACAGTCAGAAAAATTGTCTTGTCATGATCCTGATAATCTCTTATCAACGAAGCTCCAGCCAATACCCCCTTTACAAATCTTATGGGTGCTCCAAGTCTCTGGACTGATATTCCCTTCTGGTGATGTACTTTCAACTCGAACGGCTGCATGAAGTTAGGTTGTTTGAAAACATACAGGATAACTTTGTGGCCCACCCCAATTTCACTAATTACTCCAAACGACATTTGTACTTCCAGTAAGTCCTTTTCGCAGAGAATTTTCTCCTCCTCCAAAAAGTACTTCTGTGGCTGGGGACCTTCATCGACCGGAAGTTTCATGGCACTGGCGATGCTACTGTTATAGGTAACTCTGAACAACTTCACTGTCCCTCCCGTCGTCCCTATCACCAACAAGCCCAATGAATTACTCAGTTTGTAAAAGTCGAGTAGGGAGACAATCTCATTTTCAATAAGCTTCTTCCGGAACTCCAACGTAAGGAAGTAGTTCAAATGATGAGTCTGCCACACGTCACTGGAGGTACTGTTGGCACACAAATGCCAGACGCAGATATCACCGGAAGCGTGGGCGGTAACGAGACCACCGCTAGTAACAAGGCCAGCCTCCGATAAGCCTTGATTATCCCACCGCGGCAACCACGTAAAGTCTACTGTCGATAGTTCATACATGCGACGTTTATACTCGTTGAAAATCCCTGCAGAGAAGGAGGCTTCGTCTGCCACATTGATTGCCCAAAACTGGGTAAGAAGAAGGTTCCTGTAACTTTCAGTCAAGTCGACAAAGATCTGCCAATCATCCCCCTCAACGATGCCTTCCTCAACGTCTTCACCAACAATTTGGGAGTATCGTTTGGTAAAAAGTTTGAAGTTAAAATGGCTGTCCAACGCCGCCAAAACATACTGCGCTTCTCTTTCCTCCCCTCTCTTTTTGAGGATGAAGGGCTGGGGGGACCAACTGACTTTGGTGTAGTATAACTGCGTTTCAGCATTGATAAGCTCCTTGGGGCAGATGATGGAATCTTTCACCAGCTCAAATATCTCGCTTTTCTCTTTGCTTTGAACTACTGTGGTGAGAGCGACCCCCATATAGTTTTCCAGATCCTTGTCAATTGGCTTGATGCACCCCAATTTGGTTTCATTTCCGATGAAGCGGAGAACCCCGGACTCGAGCTCTTCATGGGTGTGGGCAAAATCCACGATGGTGATTCCTCCCCCATCAGTTACTAACGCCACTTGGTTGTCTCCTGACCAGCAGGTGGTATTCTGAGAATGTGTCAGGTTCAGGATCCCGGGGGTGGAGACAGCTCCAAGGAAGCGAGGATCTAGATAGTCTACAGGCAAAAGTTTGCATAATTTTCTGTCAATTTTGGTACGTGGCAGCTGTAACAATTATTACCTATTGCTATAAGTACTGTATACACGTACATTAAACTCATCGCATTTTACTCAAGATATCATTTCACTCTACTCTAACCCAACCATTCATGACGATCTTTATATTGTTTATCGATCGATCGATAAATCGGTTTGTTTTTATAAATTTGAATTACGGTACACGATGGAAGTTTTACCTTTCCACTTTGTAAATCCAGTTGCCGGTTCATCCTTCTTACTGCCCTTCGTACTGCCGCCGAGATCGCTAGGTTGGGACATCATAATCGAAAAGCGAAACCAGATGACACAAAGTAAATGAATGACGAGTCGAGTACACTGTTCGTCACCATTTCATTTCAACCCACTTTTACTCACTAAAACTGTCCCTCATTTCATTAGGAAGTTTCTTGATTCGCTCATTCACTTCCAATATAAGAATTAATGAACCACTTTACTTTACTTTGAAATTTATCTCTTTCAGATCCCATACACGCACAGACTACACACAGACACACAACACAAAAATTGCTTTTAGGCAAGCCCAATATTGAGATGCCATGCCGCTCCGGATAAAGTTGTGTTTTTGGTTGGAAAGAGTTGGGTGGTTTGGTTGTGGTTGGGTCAAGCTGCAATACTTTATGTGCAATGCATAAAAACTAGATTAAGCCAGCCGCTTCGCCAGCTACGTAATAGATCATTTTGATTAGACAAAGCAATGTAGATAAAATCAATTGACCTGTCAAGTAATACCATAGAGTAAGACCTATATAGTTCATATAGCTAATATAGTTAATATAGTTAAATAGTTCATATAGTTAATATAGTTCATCTATGAGTAATACCTTAGCAAATTAGCAAATCAATTATAAAATCAGCTTAAAAAATCAAGTACATCGC
>JAQGAI010000166.1:0-25554 GCA_034696905.1 Lepidocyrtus violaceus | reverse complement strand
GCTTTCATTTGATTCTGAAGGCTACGACGCAACACTGGGGAGCCTTTGTATGCAACAACTTGGACACTGGGAGCCCATTTTTCAAATTCCAAACTCCAGTTAGATAAAGTTCTGAATACCAAAAGTTAAAATAAACTTCAGGTTCTTGACAATAGTACAAGCAAATAAAAATTAGTAGTAAACCTAGCAATGAAAAACTTACGAAAGTGGCACGATAATCAAGTAAGGTCCAAGATTTTTCTTCCTCTCCATCAAACATGTAACAAGAGCAATGGTTTGAATTGTTTTGCCCAAACCTTCAAGAAATATTATAACCCAACAGATTACTATAGTGCATATTTGGTAATAGTGTAGATGACCTATACGTTTTTTATGCAAAATTATTGCAACATACCCATTTCATCGGCAAGAATTCCGTTAAGATTATTGTTATATAGAGACACAAGCCATTCCAGTCCCTAAAATAAAACGAGTTTTGTTTTTAAATTGAAACTTAATATTGGAAGTTTGCTTTCCCTAGAACCAATCTTGACCGTTGCCCTTACTTTGATCTGATATTCCTTGAGTTGTCCGTTAACAAGAATTGAAGCTTGCTCAGTAATCGACTCATGAATCGTATGAGCAATCCTACAAACACACATCAGAATGCGAAAATCATTAGCTCAATTCTATTCGTATTTATTTGCATCTATATTCCTAAATCAGCAACGGTTATCCCCGCGTAACGTACCCGTAATATGTCTGCTCTTCAGAATGTTTGTATTCGTCGTCTTCAACTTTAGCCTTGGCCTTTTGAATAACTTCTTTTGCTTCTTCATCTGGTATAGCCTCTGGGTCTTTCTCTTCCAATTTAACAACTGGAGGCTTTACTAAGGCTGTTTTGAGTAACATTTATCAAACACAAAATGAGTACATCTTCAAAACTAACATAGGTAAACGGGTTAAGATATATTTTAAGTGCTCTGGTAAATACCACTGCTAGTGCTGGGACCAGAAGATTCGTCTCCTTCATCCGAATCTTCATCTACAGAATCGTCATCCCCAACAGCTTTAGCTTCCCAACCTGGATGGGCCTCAAGCCATCCTTGTAACTCTGAAACGGTTGGTGCATTTTCTCCTTTCAGGGTCTTGCCAGTTTCCTTTTCGATAACAGTTACACGAATTTCCACACTTTGTGAATTTTCATCGATGGTGCCACTAACCTGCTCGGCCCCATCTGTGTTGCCAGTATTTTTGTTTTTCTTCTAAGAAAGCAGAATTTCCATCAATAATGTAAAAGGATAACAATAGGAAATCAATGATTTTTTCATAATACAAATCGTACCTTGACTTTACTTGCTTCCTTTTGCTTTTTCCGTTGTTCTTGTTTGTGTTGTTTCACCATTTCAGTTAGGTTTGCAATATATTCGTCCGTCTGGCTAAGGAGGAAAGCCAGGCGCTTATCTTTTTTCTGATCAATCAGTTTGCGATATCCTTCTTCGTCTTCAGCCATAAGACGACGCATACGTTCCTTCTCGATAAGTTCTTGCTTCTTCTTCTGTTCCCTCTCATAGTTAACATGGTACAGCATAACAGCCTTGTTAACTCGTCCAATTTTGGCTTGATTATTTTTATGATACTCCTTGAGGGCCTTTCCATGTTGAATCACAGCAGCCAAAAACTCCTAAAATTCATGAATTTTCAAACAATTACATACATAAAATCCGACACCTAGCTGGCTGATTCATTTCGAAATGTATGTAGGTAGGAATGATGTATTTAAATAGATATTTGATTTTTTAAAAAAATTTACCTGATGCTCCTGACGCTTTTTCCTCTCAGTTTCAACCCTTTGGTGCTTTTCAAGTTTTTCAGTCGCCCTTGCTTCTTTCAATCCTTGTCGCTTTGTCCTTTTGTACGCATTTATTTGGAAAGATGTTTCCAATGAAGACTCCCGCCTCATATTTGCCAATATCTGTCACAGACATGCACACTTTTCAAAAAAAGAAATAGGCTGACATAATTATAGAACTATGTGCAGTTCATACCTCTTGACGTAACTGTCGTTGGAAATTAAACAGTCGGAGAGCTCTGAGCTCTAGCTCTGATCTGCATTGCAAATCCTCAGACATTGACGATGGTATTCCACTGAGTTCTTGCAGACGTCCAATCATGCTGTTAGACAATCTATTTTCCCTCTCTTTAAGTAATACAATTGGATCTACGCCCTCTGGTTTTTCAATAGTAGTGACACGGGCCTGTTTTTGACCTGGATAATTTTGCGCTGATTGTGAACTCGATTCTGGAGGCCTCGGTACAATCGCACCTGATGGTTGAACTGGAACACCCTGCGCTAGTACTGGCGGAGATAAGTGGGGACTTAAAGGAATATGCTGGTGAGGATGATGACCCATTTGCATATGTGGGGGAAGAATTGGAGCAGAGTGACCTGTTGGAGCAGCAGGATGTGGAGGAACTGGATTATGAGGGTGTCCAGATGGATGTTGCAAAGGTACGCTACCGAGAACGGGAGACGGCACTACTGGAGTAGGAGCTGACGGAGTGCTAGGACCGTTAACTTGGTGTGGAATTGGTGCAGGCTGTGCTTGTTGTGCAGCGTGAGATGGAGAATGCAATGTGCTTGGTCTGGGGGGTGGCTGTACTGCTCCAGCATGTGGAGGTCTCTGCATTGGAGGCTGACCAGGAGCTGGACCAGTTGGAGTAGGTCCTTCAAATCGTCTTCCATGAATTGCAGCAACTAAACCCGGAACCAACTGTTGATTTCTTGCTAAATAACGGTATCCCATGATCTGGGCCTTCAATTGATGAATTTGCGCTGGAGTCAAATGCTGAGGTTTTGTTGGGTCTCCACTTAATCCAGGCTGTGGAGGAGGCTGAGGCTGGACATAGCTCTGCATCTTTGAAAGATAAATTAATGCCAAAAATAATTTGTGGACTTTATAAAAATTATACTAATATCATCGTATGACAAAAATACTAACATGACGCTGCTGTTGCATTGCAGCTTCCTGTGAACTGGGCCCCACCTGTTGTTGGGGTTGTTGGGGCTGCTGCTGTTGGCCTGGATGATGTGGTGACATTTGTTGTTGCTGCTGTTGATAATGATGATGCGGTAGAGGCATCTGTGACATGCCAGGATTTGGTGGTCCATGTCCGTGATGACCCTGCTGCTGCACAGGCGGTGGATATGGTGTATTCATGTGTGGATTAGGGGCAGGGGGATAATGCATTCCTCCCCCGGGACCAGGAGGGTGCATCTGAGGTGGTCCCATCATTGAGCCACTGGCTTGTGGATTATGTGGAGGACCCACTTGACTAACTGGTACTTGTTGCTGCGACATATTTTAAATTCCAGTAAACAACTAGTGACTAGCTAGGTACAAGGTATATAAACTCTTTGGTCTGTCTGAAGTTCTGAAGGCTGATTTTAATGGATGGATTTCGGTTTCAAGTGGGTACGTATAAAAATATAGATGAAGGCTCACTATTAAATTCAACAACAATGTACCTTAATATTCACTTTCAATAATAAATCGATAACCAATTAAAAATCTTTAAACAATCCAACCATAATTTACAATAAGCTATGTGGTGAACTGTGAAGGAGTCACTTTATCTGCTGTTCCAGTTCACTTAAATAAATGTAAACACTAATTATACAATTTCACAGTTTAGCTCATTACCGTACTACTGCTTACGAATTCATTGGTAAACGCTTTTTCATTCACCACGTGCTTTATCTTAAGACAAGTTTCTTTGTTGCAATATTTTTTAAATGCGTTTGTCTAACAGCTTTTGATAAGAAACGAGAATAAGCTCGGGATGGATCATATCAGTTGTATTCCCAAATTCTCCTCCTGTTAATTGCCATTCTATTCTAGTTATTAACTTTGTTTATAGTTAACCTACAAAAACAACCTCTGTAGAAGGAGAAATACAAACTGAATATTCTTTATTGGTGTTGGTTTGTTGTTGTTTTTGTTGTTGTTTTGTTCACAACATCCAACATCACATCACAACTGGGAGCAAAACAAATCTTCCCAATAATACAATGCAATGATACCCCACAGGTGTGCTTCTTCGATACAGCAAAAAGGAAACTTTATCAACAACAAGAGTCAATGCATGTATGCGTCAAAGTCAAAGAAGCCTAGACTTAAACTTGCACTTCTCTGTGTCTGTGTGTCTTCTGTAGATCTCGATGATTATGATGATGATGATGTAAATGCAGCCAATTCAAGCAAAGTGGAACGCGGTTTTCATTCCAGCTCGATGAGCTTATTGCACTTTCGTGGGTGGAGTGGGAGAATATGATAATTGTCTTGTCCTGCCCTGGTCCTGTTTTAAAAATGCATCAATTAATTTTGTATTTATGAATTGAATTATGGAATTTTAAAGATGATATGATATAATATGATGATTTCGATTCGCTGCTTGGGGCTAAGTGGGGCTGACGAGTGGGTGTGGGGGGTCGGTCGATCGATGCTGATTCATATACTCAATCATCACAGGAGAAAGAAAACAGGGAACACGGGGGAGAAAGTCGATAACGATCGATCAAGACCTAAATCATCTAGTTTATTTCTTCGAGTTAGCATAGCATTTTAGCATAGCAAAAACAAATACAACGTTTATCAAAATGCCAATGCACGGAAACAGAAGAAGTAGAAATGAAATGTATGTACCTATTTATTACCAATATGTTTATGTACTTTCTCTTCGCAGTTTTTAATGGATTAATTTTACTGTATTTTTTGTTTTTATATATTTTTTATTGTAACAACGTTTTTATAACTACATGTATTGTAAACTGTAAAAAATATAACGATTAATGCAAGGGTTGTGAGATCATGATCCTGACTGATATGTATAGGCTTTTAACTCTGTTCTCTTCACTCGTCATACTGTCTGCATCTGACTTTCACTGATATGTCACCATACGCCAGACCCCATAAAATTATGAGATGAACTTCCGTCCGAAAAATGTCCATTAAAACAAGGTCCTCTTGAATGAGTAGACTCGATCCAAGGCGCAAAATATTTTTCCTTTGAATGGTCTCATTCTTGCATAGAGCATAAATTGAGCGCAAATGGGAGACCGTTATTGCGAGCTTATCCTGGGCTGAAGAGTTTTGAAATCCAGGGAATAGTTCCCAACAGTTTTCTAAAATTATTGCTGCCGGGAATAAGTTGGGGAGAGTGCAGTTTGGAGGATATGGCTCCGTTCCTAAAATTAAAGAAAAGTTTTAATATTTTTTGGAGTTGGAATTTGATTTTAATTTGCAAAGCTTAATTGACATTTACCTTCTAGCAGCCCTTTGTAAGTACATCTCAGAGTTGTCTCAAACAAAAACGTTGGGGTTGTATAATCCCTCCTCAGCTTCATCCAGTCTAAAGGCCCATCACATTTCGCTAAACTAGATGAATTCAATCCTCGCATGACACTACAAAATGAGAAGAAATTCCCCATTGATGTTCGTAGCTCATCCGCAATTTTTATCCATTTGCTGAATAGCTCCTCCCTGACTTCCGCTCCCAGAACTGTCACAACTACGAAGTGGGATAGGGACAGTGCACGCTCTATAACCGTGTTCCATCGATACTGGGAATTTTCGAAGAATGTGTCGTAAAACTTCATTTCCGTGTTTGTTTCAGAGAGACTGCTTTCTCCCTCATCTGCATCTTCTGCTTTCTCTTTATTCGTTTCAGTAAGCACATCCCAGTCCATCTTTGTCATATGATATGCTACTGCCCTCTCGGAAGCCTCTATTAATCTGGAATTTACTGTCTAAAAAATGCATTCAAGAAAGAATATTTAGCCCATTATGCAATTTTTAAGAATGTTTATGCAAGTGAAAGTTTTCAAACCTGGATAACGGTTGGATTCAGCACAGACTCTTCCAGCTTTGTCGGTAAGATAATGCTTGAGACATCGGATAAGTCAAAATTGCTTTTATGGGCTGGGACAAGTTCCTTTATAGCTTTGATTGCGTCCGAGCGCAGAATTTTGTCCGGAATGTAGGCCAACTCTGCCAGCAATCCTTCTGGTTCGCGCAAATCCAAAGATACTTGAATGTCAGAGTGTGAACTCTTATCACTGGCTATACTGTGTAGACTTTGGGACATCAATTTTGCCTCCCTTGTCAGAGATACGTAATCGTAATCACTGCCCTCCACCCAGTTGTAAATTTTACTCTTGTTGGTTAGCGGAACGGTTCGGTTCCTGGGAAATAAAAAGCAAATGAAATCTTGTGCAAATTGAATTGGCAATACAGACACTTGAATGAACTGTTTTTATGAACATACATCGGAAGGGAAATTTTCGCCCCAGACTTGGCGGATATGGGTTCTCCATTCCCAACGTAGTAAGTAATCAAATCCGATACGGTAGGAAAACTTTCGTTTTCAAAGCGATAGCCGAGCTGCTCATAGATCGTGTCTGGTTGCAAGACATCCTGAAACAAATCATTATGTAAATATTATTCAATAAATTCCAACAATTTTTTCTTCGGTTTCAGTATTCCTCTCCTTCATTTTTTCTCTTACTTTTTGAATTAGAAAGTGAAGAAGAGCTCCCTTCCATACACATGATAAAGCATAGTCCCCTGAACGGCCGGAGCTGGTAGAATCCCTTACAAGGAAGTGTCCTTCTTCTTGAAGAAGATGCTCTGCCTCCGCACGGGAGATATTACCGTGATACCAAGCGTGAGCCCTTAAGTCATTGCTCTGTAATGACAGCTCCCACTCAAGAAGCTCTCTTTCGTGTTGATGTTGTTGATCCATTGTTGCAGAGCCACTGCTGCTTTCCATCACTTTATTTACACCTTATTCACTTTGTGAATTTATCTAGGAAGACAAGGTAGGTAGATTGTTTTTAAAATTTTCTAATGACAGAAAAACTTCTTTGTGATGACAGGTTTTGAGTAACAAAATACAAAATAAACATTGCCTATCCCAGTGTATGTATGGTACGGGGATACCTACCAAACACTCTGCCCTATTAGATACAAGAAAATCCCTTATACATTTTATTTCGGTTGGAAAAAGGATAGTGTTTGTCCAATATATGTTTTGCTTCATCGTTTATTGCAAAACGGGTATGACGGATCAAAATCGGAGGGTTGGATATCTAGTGCTGTCCGTAGTAAGCATTGTTGTGATATCAGAATCAGAAGGGGAAATAATTCATCTATCATCTACCCGATTCTACGAATAAGCGTACACGGTTATGTTTTCATAGGGTAGGGTAAGTCACAGCACAGCAAGTACCCAAACCGTTTCGTCTTACTCCGATGAAAACCCGGTACATTCCCTGTTTCGCAAATTTGTTCCGAGATGGAACTTTCAACCGCTCCCCAACATGTCAATAAACCAACGCTTGGAACTCACGATTAGGTATACGTATATGTATGTATATATATAATAATATGGAGCTTTGAAAGCAATATGGAACAAGGTAAAAACGATGCTACACAGCATATCTAATTGCTAAATATTTAAAACCAAACTCAGCGACGGATATACGTTGGAAGGTGTATTCTTGTAGGTTTATAATATGGGCAATTGTGGCGATAGTTAATTTAATTTAATATGGGCCAATGACTAATGTGCTGTGATTAGTTTATTAGTTATACTGAACAGTTTCAGCTAGAAATGACAAGTCTTCCACATTTGTTACAGTCAATGCAATACAATCCATTCACAATTTATAATTTAAATTATTGTTTTTGGAATTAATTTTAAATGTTTTATTTGTTTCCTATATACTATTCCACTGCGGCAGCCAGTTACAAGTAGGTAATTACTTAAGCATGCTAAAAATCGCTCTTGCTTTACCGCTATCATATCGTTAGCGTTAATCCGCTCGACTATATCATTTATCTCATTTTCCCCGGCATTATTCGTTATTCGAAGTACTTTCTCCTTTTCCTGTACGTTTCACGTTTGGAACCTGTTTTATTCAATCTTGGTTTTCAGTTAGACTCGAACATAGTTCAGCATATTTTCATACGTATTTGGGCCCTATGCTCAACTTTTGCCCCAAAGCTGATACGAAGGATTCGTTACATTATTGGTGCCTCAAAAGCTTTCCCAATACGACCCAAAAGCATAAAACATGCTTTTATCTTTTATCATTCCGTAACCCGAAGATTATTCAATATACATACTTAACTGATAAATGGGAATTTTAAAGTACGCATTTGAAAAGTTATTGAAATTGATATTACCTTACTTTCTCCCAGATAAATAAGTAAATTTTGTTACCCTTTCCAACCCCATTGTTGCTCCAATATTGAAAATTCCAATATCTCCAACTGTACGAGAGCGAACACTGACTTATGCTCCCATTTAAATATTAGGCATAAAAGTTAAAAAATGAGTGAACCAAAAAAAGCGCTACGAGGAAAGAGCCAAGCGAGAAGCTGTTAAAATGCGAAAGATATGAAAACGGAGTCGTGAAAAGAAGAGGGGTCATTTTTTCATGTCTTGATGTGGCAGAGTCTTTTACACATGAAATATGCCCGTATGTGCACTCTGACTGCATGATGTTGGCAAGAAAATTGAATTTGTTGGAAAAAGACTGATGCTGGAGGCTTTAGCATATTTATTTTACTACTCCATCCTTTTCTCTCTCTCTCTCTTTCTCTCACTCTAAGCCAGCGCCAACACTTTTACTCTCACTCTCTGATCCCACCACCACAGCAATGTCGGTGAGTCAAGGAATCGTATGCATGAAAAATGTCCCTGTGGATTGGTACTCTTCATACATGTATAATATGTGAATATATCCAAAATAGATTTTCTCCTTTGTAAAATAACCCGGCTCTCTTCTAGACTCTGCTCTGTATGCTCAACTTTTTTTTATAACAAATATATCAGTTCACTTTCTCATGATGTACGGGGGAAATTTCTTTTTCGGGATGCTCACTCCCCGGTAAAGGAGTAGGCATGCTTGAGAAATTGGATATGATATAACAGTTATAGATGGGTACACAAATACTAAAACACATCATGTTAGTTATAGGTGGATGTTACCACTACTCATGGAATATAAAAAAAAGAAAAAAGGAGTAAAAAAAAGCTTGGAAAAAAGGTTTCTGGTATGTATATTTGGATCTCGGATTATCGGTATTAATCTGTTGGGAGTCGTTTCCTGACTTTTTGCCTTGTCTTTTTTCCTTCCTTCCCTATTTCCCTATTCCCAGTTTCCATCTCTTCACCAATTGAATTTTCCAATGAATCCTAATGATTCTCGACCCCAAAATAAAAGGATCAAATCATCCTTTTACTGTTCCCAAATAATCACGTTTTCCCTTTCCCCATCCCTCCATATCCATATACTATAATACTAACCCCTTTTTGCATAGGTTTGTTGGCCTTTCTGCATCTGGGATTCTGGAGAGGTACTCTACACTTCTGTCGTTCCCTCTCCCAAATTCCAGAAAAGGGAAATTTTCTTTATGCTTAAACACAATCACTATATTACATGATGCATATGTGAGAGTATAGATTCCTCAAGAAAAAAAAGGCAGAGAAGTGAAGGAGCCCCGGCACTCATATTTACTTTATGTTCAATTTCGAACAAGAAACGGTCGAATCCCTTTACACCGCTCATTCAAATGAAGATGAGCGGAGACAGCGATAACCGTTCATCTAAATCCAACAAGACTTTATGGACATTGATAACTTAAAATGCACGTTTCAATTCAAGCAGCCGAGTCGATCGCATAAAAAAAGGAAGCAATGGCGGTGGTTCCTGTGCGCGGTAAGAAAAAAAGGTTTATTGCTGTATGCCTGGAATACAATAAAATGTGAGAGTGAGATATCAATTCAAATAGATTGATATAACTGCTGCTTGGTCCTCTCAAGATAATAATCTCAAACGAGGAGCTATGCTATACCATTCCCAAGTATTCAAAGTTTAACGGGGATAGATATCATTTTTTACTGCTTTCCCAAGCTTTTTCCTGCATTTCAATTAGGACAATGCAGATTACTTTCTCACAAGTTGGATTGAAACGGAACTCGATTGCTGAAATTCAATTCGGACAAAAAAGTTGAAAACCCGCCGAAGCAATGCTAGTGTTTATCTATCCCTTTTGGCTTTTCCAGAATAACTACGTACAATATTGCCAGGAAGAAGTAGGTCACAATTTTGATCCCACGAATATTAACTCCCCTGTTATTGTGGTACTTGTGGACGATGCAAAAAAGGGCTAAAAGTGACAGGAATTTTACTAATCTAAATATTACTATGTAAATGGTCATTTGTAAGGTCAATTTTTCTATCATTATAAAACGCATGGATCATGATTCAACAAAAGATTGCATTGTAACAGCACTTTTACTTTGATTAGTTTCAGATTTGGGTGTTTTTTACAAACAAACAAAAAACATTTAGTTTTTTCAGTCCGTTCTAAAATTGTCGGTGAAAGTAAAATAGAAGAAATATAGCAAAACATTTGAATTAGAAAATGGACTTGCAAAGCCATATTTTAAACCTATGAAACCAATGCCGTTAGTGGACATTGGCTATGCGTAGGGATAAAAGTGACAAGGACATATTTCGTGTCTTGGATATAAATTCTTTTTCCCGTACTTTCCCCCTGGGTAAAAGTGAATGACACAAAAACTTTCTCATTTTCAAATATTGGAAAACGTTTGATTGACAACGGAAGTTGATATATAGAGAAAACGGCAGTGAATTTGTAAACGAGTGTTTTCTGTCCTTTTTTGAAGAGTAATCCTCAGGGATGTGACAAACAAAAAAGAAACCAATGGTCAAGTTAAAGCCCTGAGCATCATTCATGTCAAACTATTCTGAAAAACCGCCAGAATAAATGTTCATTCAACTTCGAACGTTCGTAGCTCAAAGCAAATCTTTGAGGGATTTAAAGGAACGAAGTACAAGGGTTTTTGACCGACCATCCCGGTTTTGGTTTTAGTCACTTGCCACTTTTTGAGAGGATTATTTTCAAGACATGACGGACGGAGGAAGTCGGAAAAGTAATTGAAATTTTTTAGCACTATGAATCCTGAAAGGATATTCATTCCTGTTACTAGCGCGAGCTTTCCCTTTCGAGGTCCAGAGTCCAGATTCTCCATCGCTTGGTTTTCGTTGTTGTTTGATCTGCGGATATTGTTCCTACATGGCATATTCCCGCCTAAATCAAGTATTAAAGTAAGTAATCGTAAAAAATACGCAAATGAATTCAGAGAGGCACAAGGACAATTGGTAGGAAATATACGGGCCTTAGCTAGAATTCTATAAAAGTCAGAATGCACTGAAGTTACATTCACAAAAAGATTGGATCCCTCTTTTAAATAATAAATGATGATGATGTGAGTCCATGATCAGAAAAATGAGTCATTAGGGATTTGCGTGTCTTTCGTAGTGATGATGACGAGTTTTACACTGGAAAACAAAGGTCTTTTTCATATAAGTTTCCCCTGCCAAATAACGTAAATAAACAGAGTGGAAATCCAAAGTAAATGGATTGATGCATGCCACACAAGCTCATAACGGGAAGGCACGAACAAAGTGAAAACTGGTATGGTGGGACTGGCTGATGTTGACAATGACTTGCACTCATACCATGTCAACTGGGCATCTCCTCCTTTTCTAATTCTCAGCTAGGAAGCCATTTATCCTTTCATCGGATTTTTTCTAAATGATCTGGTACAGATAAATGGTGGTGGTGTATTAGCATTAGCAATATGTATTTATAATAGTCATGCCATGGAATTTTATTAATTAATCCGAATGGGTACGAAATACCTATGTATTATTATTAATACCTACCCATATATGTTGAATGGATGAAGTATGAAACTCGTAAGTATTATCAAATGAAATAATTGCGGGAGCAAATGAATCTCAAGGGAGTGGGATTGCATGTATTTAGAAAGTTTTCATTCAATACTGGAATCTATTTTGCGTGAATTTTTTCCCCATTTCTACAAACCTGTATAGAAAACAAAAACAAATAGATTTTTTAGAACTATGTACGTATGTAGCTGTGTTTTCTACGTATTATTTCTTTTTGTTCTGGTTATGCTTACTTAAATAACTTTTGCTTCCCTTCTTCAAAGTACTTTCTTTGAAGCACAGCAATTGAAACAGAATTGAATCAATGTGGCTTCTTGATTCGTTCCAAGAATCATGATTGTATTGATTCCATGCATTCACAGATAATGATACTGACCGTTTTAAACATTTATTTTATGGCATGGCTGGACAAGTACTTTTTGACCGCTGAAAATCACCTCAGTCTTTTCCTCCGTTATTTTTTCCGAAAATCATATATGATCCCAAAGCACGCACGCCAGTTTAAGAACTTTCCCTTACATACCTAGTACAAGAGATATCTCACCAGATTCCTAATTTTTATTCCATTCCTTCCCGTTCGTGGAAAAGTAAGAAATAAACGGAAAACTGTTTCGTTAGAGAAAATGTATTTAGGGAAAAGGATTGATATTTCGTACTACTGGTTTCCAATAGAACGTCAAAAATTGGAAAATGTAACGAATTAAAGTACCGATTCAACCGATGTGTTATTATTGTCTATATTTTTTCTTTGGAAATTAATAAACTATAAACTTGAATTACATATTTGGAGCTCGCTCTTTCCTAAAAGCATCGCTATATCTTGCTTTCTCCAGAAATATACCCTATCAAATATGGATGTTTGTGTGATAGAAACTCTCAACGGGGATTATGGAAGGTCGATGGGTTTTATTTCCTTTCCCGTTCTCCTCTCTTGGTTTTATTTTTTCTCTTGAAGATTGGATTACTCGTGAAGATAGCGGAAAGAAGAAATTTCCGGTGAGGATTTTTATTGGTCTTTCCCATCTATTGAAACCCTATTTTATCCCCATTCGCTGAAGCTTAAATGCCAGTTCATGAGTATGATTATTGTAATCCCGCTCAAGTGATCGGGTCAGGCTTTATTTCGATGGTTGCGTTTGCCGATTTTTTCCCTGGTTGCTTAAACGTACACATCAAAAACCTCCGTGAAAGAAGGTCGCAAGTCGCAAGTAGGAGTAAAAAAAAGAAATGTTTTCTTTCATATCGTCTTTTTTGAGAATTGATTGCAGGGAATCACTTGGATTTTCTCCAATCAGATGTTGCATCACATTTTCCTTTCCGATGACTGACATGTACAAATAGCCCCTACAGCTTTATATATCCAGCAAAGCAACGTTTTCTTTTCATTTAGTACCAGAAAAAAACTTGTTAAGTAAGTGATTTCCTTTCCCTCTTCTGAAAAATCAGGAACGAATGGATACGATCGAAGATTTGGCAGTGTTGTTTAAATGGAGTATATTTATGTTAGGTAATTCTATAGCCTTCCCATACCACTTAAAGCTGCTTTCATACTGTATGGACATGGAATGGGAAAATTAATGAAATTTCCAACAGGGCGTTTTATGTCCTTGCAATGTTTGTCGCCAGATATGAGATGATGATTATGATCATTATTATGATGATGACAAAACGATTACTTCTGTTTATTCTTCCCAGTTTCGCTTTAGCTTACCTGTTTACTTTCCATATACGAAAAAAGATTGAACGAGAGCATGAGCTTTATTTGTATTCTTAATGTATTACAGCGGGTTTTACGAGTATTTGAGAAGTGGGTGGGAATAGAATCACATTGTTGTGCAAATACTGGTTCCGGGTAGGCTGTGTGGAAGAGTAAATCATGTCGTAGCACAAAATTCGCAGTATGAGAAAGCAGGACCTTCACTCAATCCAAATGAGATGGAGAAACTAAATTTTTACGACGACGACGGAGGCAATATCATCCTCATCCACATTGACATCAACCGGAGCTTTATTACATACTTCAATTACAAGAGCAATAGTCATCATTATCCTGTGCACCACCACCGTGCTGCTGTCCGGATCACACTCATTTTCCCATTCAAGTAATGTAATTTCCCCCTTTTATTTGTACGATGTTCAGACAGACCCACCACCGCGCATTCTAGGCGTGTAATATTTTTCGAAGGGCTGAGAGTTAATAATATAAGGGTGAAATAAAAAGGGTTCAAAATTATGTTTATTGTGTGGACTCAGTATTGCATTATACAGTTTGTATGAGGTTGTAAGTTAAGAAGACAGGAAATCACCAAACCAAACATTATCATCTTCCATCTCATAATCATTTTAAAAACTTTGTCTATTAACTTGAGTAAAAGAGTACATTACATACAAACAAGGATCGCACAAACAAACACAATTTTCTTTATATAGATATTAGCATTAGTGACTGACACATACGTAATGAATATATATTCTACTGTACATATACGAGATACTTATAAAACACATCTCCAATCATGGATAGTAGAGAGAAAACTGAATTGAACGGATGTCTGTGTGTAATGGGCCATCCCCACTTCCTCATCAACTTGAGCTGTGCCGTGCGTGTGCTGTTGAGCTGTTGCTCACCAGCTCACTCCACTCGACACACACAAGACCTGTGGGATACTTATTGGATAAGTCACTTCAAATATGAGCTCGTTTTATGAGCTTCCCCGAATGTGTTCAAATCTAAAACAAAATTCTAAGCTGGAGAATCACAACACCACATATACCTATAAGTAGAACGTTGGAGAAAGCGCTTCTTTAAAATGTTTACAAAATCCATCCGTTGATATTCATGCTATTCAATAGTTTTGCAGGAATAAAAAAATGACAAATTATAATTTACAATATTATTATTCTTGTCTGGCTAAACTCCGTAATTTGAAGGAGTGAGTAAACGTCATGATAAGATTGCCCCAAAAAAGTCTCCGCTTCCGATCGATAGAGAAAATGAAATTATCATTATCATAAACCTTCACAATCCCTTCACTTATGTGGTATAATTTCCCATCCTAGCTAATACTTATACACATTGTCAACATCAACATTTTCGTCATCATCACTCCTCTTCCCAATCCGTCTCCGTGATCATCATGTCACGCTAAAGTATACAGCGCAACATCTCTTTCATTTTCTCATTCT
This sequence comes from Lepidocyrtus violaceus, assembly GCA_034696905.1. Classification (NCBI taxonomy): domain Eukaryota; kingdom Metazoa; phylum Arthropoda; class Collembola; order Entomobryomorpha; family Entomobryidae; genus Lepidocyrtus; species Lepidocyrtus violaceus. The sequence goes on along the minus strand of JAQGAI010000166.1, from coordinate 10,538 downwards.
TTTCCTTTTTTATTACTTTTTACTCTGCTTTCTCCTTTCCTCCACATTCATTCCAGTCAGCCAAAGCGACATTGGTAGATAGAAGCAAACCAGACATGAGTCGAGTAGAAAATAATAGGATGCAAGTAAAGAGTGAGTAAACGGATAAAAATTGATTTTGATTAAAGGTCATCAATCGTCAGCAACGAACCAGTCGAGTCCCTCCTCTGAAAAAGGGAGGAACGGTCATTGTGGAATGAGCTGCTAGCTCCCACTCTTGCTGCTCTGGTGTTGGTGAAGGAGAGAGCTAGAATGGCAATGATGAAGGCAATTATTTTAATCAGATTCTCTACTGTCTGCGTGATTCCAGGGTTTAATGATGGCAAATTTCATGGGGGTATGAACCCCATCTCATATTATCAAAGTTGTGTGCTCACAGTCGAATACAACGAAATACTTTCGTAGTCACAAAACTTCGCTCCGTACTTTCCTTCCTGGTATTTTCCTGTAAACTGAACTGATGAAAAGGATTTTTACTATTAAAGCAGTAGAGCTAGCAGAACGTTGGTATAATGTATGTGCGTTCACATTCACGAGTTCCGTATAATGTGTATACAGATATTTTTCCATGCATTCTTTCGCATAATTGCATGTCTCGACTAGCCCATAAATAACCAGAAGTACAACCGAGCAGTGGCATTATTAAGAAAATCTTAAACACGTCTTGCCGAGGTTTCCTTTCTTGCCATTGCTAAGTCTGTTTACGGCCGTAGTCACTCACATTTCCTCGTGCTTCACTTTCACTCAATCCTTATTATTACGGGTCTGGCATGAGGAGGCATTAAAACTTTTCGAGATTCACCATCGGAATTCAAAGGGATGCCGTTGATGGGGAAGAGGAGGAGGATATGAGTTAAATAAAAAAAGCAGCGCTGGGCTTTTAGTACAAGGTTTATGTATAGTTTTAAACCAAATCGTAAAAGAGAAAAATTTTGGTTGTATTTTGTTAGCTACTACATTTCAGTTAGTAAAACGGATTGAGATTCTTTGAAAAGCAAGATTTTCGAAAATTTAAAGTTATTATCATTCTGGATGGTCAAATATTATTTCAACAAGTCTTGATTTTAATCCTTATTCAATCAATCCAATGAACATAGAATGTTCAAGATGTCATATACGTACGAACAAATATGGACAATATGAAATGAAGTATCAAAATGTTTGTACATAGGAACCCGATGGCCGACTTTTATTTTGAATTTACCTTTCTTGAATAAATTATATCCTCATTTAAAGCACTTCCTGATTTTGGACTCATTTTTGGATTTTACCATCATATCATACGTCATTCCACCAAGAAATATAATTAGCGAATTACTTATAAAAAGAAAACGACTAATATCTTTATTAATAATGCAGTTTTTAATTTTTACTGATTATGATTTTCTTTCTCCTGTTGTTTTCCTTGACGTGTCAGCATAAGTTTTCAACTTCATCTCTAAAGAACAAAGTGCCAAAAAGCTTCATCTCTATTTCATTTCAAGTGTCTCGCCTTTGGATCTACCTACTCACTCCAGAAACAAGGGTAAAGATAAACAGAATGGATGAAAAAGGGAAAACTTAAGCTAAATAAAAAATACAAAAGCAGTAGTGCCTGTCCGACCGTCATGATCGTTTAGCCCACTAATTTCCCTCTCGTGCCCCTTCCCTTCGCTTTTTTTAAAACCTTCAAAGCAGCAGGGCGTTGCAGAGACAGCTTCAGTTTCCTCTTCACTCTCCACTTCGTCATAATTATCATCATCATCATCATCATCATCATTGGGCGAGATGTATTCATAATATCACGCCACAACAACAATATGGTAATGATAATTTTGTAACAGCAACTCGCTTCTGGGTCCAGACTACTTTCTTTTTCATCTCATTCCCCGAATTTTACTTCTTGGCTTGGCCTACGTTTCTTTAAAAACCCCATTTTTGCTCTACCCCTTCCCAACAAGGAAAATTGTCTCCTGTGCTTCAACCTGGTATATTCTTAATGGATTCGACTAATTTCAGCGTGTATATTCCTACTGTTAATGAGTTTATAAATATTTTATGACTGAAAAAAAAAACTTTTTCCCCCCGCCCCTATTTTCATGATTATAAAAGAGCATGCATTTTTACACGCTAGCTATATAGCATCCATTATCATATTTACGAATTTCCAAGTGGAAGATGCTGCTTGTTCGCTTCTGTCACATCAGGTAGAAAACTTCATAATGTTGTATGCTTTCATTTACTTATTCATTCGGTCCAAAAAGTTTATCCTTCTTTGTTGTTAATCAAGCTAATTAGTTGAGCTGATTAAGCCTCCCCTATTCTCTGCATACATTCTGGCATGATGGGGATAGTAAAGGAAGCAAACATGAACAGATAGATTCAGTTCAGTCCTCTGCTTATTTATTCACTTACATTACATAATGAATTTTGAATGACCGGGAGGATCATCTGTGCCTTTTGTCTTTAATTCATAAAGTAATCCATCTTATCTCACAGTATCAACTGAATTATGTCACCTGAATATGCATGAATTTACTTGGAGCATGTATATGATGGACCATCCCTTATCGTCAGTATCAAGTCTACGCTAAATAATTAACGATAGTGTAGATGGTCAGCATATTCAAAATACTTCCCTTTCTCTATTTGAAACAAAAAAAACTGAGATAATCTTTTTAACATATTTCCCATAAACGAAACCTGACAGTAGAAATCAAGTGACTAGATATATTATGTATGTTGGTCTCAGTCAATATCAACGTGGAGTCATATACGTTGTATAAGTTCTGGAAGACGAAAACAAATCCAAAAAGGATCAAAGCTTATAGACTTACCTGCTTTAAAGCTTAATGCGAACATTTAAATTCTTATTGTTATTTTTTGTTATCCTCCCTTCTTTTATTATGTATGATGGCATCCTTTTTTACTGTTCAGCTTTTTTTGGAGCCAAGCCGAGTGTATCCAAATAAGGGACAGATTAAAAAAGCTAAAGGGGGACTTTGAGGCTTTAATACTTCAAGATTTTATGAAACCTTTTTTCCCTTCAGCGTGTATATTTGGTTCTGAAAAAAATGCAAAACAAGCCTTGAACTGGAAGCACGATAACATAGCTGCAGACACACCTAAAACAAAAGCAGTTTCATTTATTTCATGATATTATACAGTTTTTGTCCCATAATACTAAAAAAAAGTATATCAATGTACAGGGTAGCCAGTATACACACTTTGCGTGGGGGAAAAGGAAGGAAAGTGATAAGAAAGAAACTTACAAGTCCCTGAGCGAGTATCAAATTATGTTAGCCGGGAACACAACCAAGTTTTTAAGCTTAAAGTTATTATTTTAGATGGAACTACGTGAGATGACTGCAAGGGAAAGTAAATTAGGATTCCCATCTACAAAACTACAATACAACGGGTGAATAAAGGAAAAATCTAAAATTCGGAAAAAACTACTACATTTTCCCTCCATTTTATGTATTCCCTGCTTTCTTTTTTCTCAATTTTTACATTAAATATACAGTGTCTTACCTCTTTCTCTCCCTTTTACATCTGTAGCAATATACTTAATAATACTGCTCGCTGGAACGGTAATCCCCAAGAGTATAAAGCTTGTTGTTTGGGAATTGCATTTTGTTCGGGATTCTCGTGTTAAAAAAAGAAAAAGCTTCACTCAAGATTCTTGAATTCGATATGCTCCTTGGGCATGAATGGACACTCACCACTTGGAAAAGAAAGTATTGAACTGTAAATGGTTCTAGACGTTTCGGATACATCTTAAGCAAGTATTATCGGATTCTAGTCAAAGTTTAGATGATATTTACACCACGGTTATGAAAACAAAATACAAATAGAATCTCTATGAACAAAAATATCCTTTCTTCCAGGCATATTCACTCCCTCAAGAAGTTTCCAAAAAAGCTGGACAATAGAAAATCGGAATCATATTTTTTCTACGAAAATCATTCTGAATGGAGAGGTGTATTCTGACAAATCTATTTACGCACTCGTTACGTAATTAATGATCAAGAAAGCTTTATGAAGCTGCTTTCTCCGGTTGGATTTCTGTTGTTTTTGTTCAGCATAGATTAGAGTTAGAATCTTACGCATGTGCTACTACATGTTACATAATATAAAAGTAGTCAGTGCAATAAAACAGAATTTTTCCAAATATACCCCATAAAATTAAGCATCTTTACCCTTGACGCTGAGCTAGTGATCGTCTCCAGTACAAGATTAGACGGATGATATATTTACGATGACTTGGCGAAACCACATTTACGCTAGTTAATATTTAATGTAAGAGCCATCGTTTTAGATGTAAACCAGATCAAGGCATTTACTAGATTGAAAAACTCATCTCCCAGTTGTGCGATGCAGGAGGGAAAGCGAGTCAGAGGAGTGAGCTGCCCTTCTCGTTGGCAGCTCCCTGCTTTTCTCCTCTCCATTGTGCGGTGGTGTTCATAGATCCGTAAGTTTTTCCCAGCTAGATATGGAGGAGGGGGAAATATATGGTATGGTACTGCACTGCGAGCAGGCATATAAGCTTACAATAATATGTGGTTTCCAGCTACAAGCAGATATAATTTTTAACTGTTCATCTATGTAATAATGTGGAAGGATGGGGTAATAAAAGGGTCATATTGCTTGCTGCACTTTTACTGCCGTATTACTTTCCATATCTGGAGAAATTAGAAAAGTATTTTTTTCTCCGTTGCTCAAGATGGATAAGCTTTCCCGGATCATCATCTTCATCATCATCATCGCGGTCGTCCGTATACGGTTTTGGGGCTAAGTGACTTCCAGCATTGTGGCTAAAATATGGATGTGTTTTGTTTAAAAAATGGAAAGGATAAAAATGCGGCATAAAAAGGAGTAAAAATCCTATGAATACAGAGTATGGGGTAGCTCTTGTCTCATAAATTTCATAAGCTTCATTTTTTATGCATTTGGATTCACGTTTTTATAGCTGAAATTATGATAATGGCTCAATGATTTTGTAAATCTGTCAAAAAAGAAGAAAAATTGTTATCGCCCAGCAGAAGATCAGGGACCGATCGTGGCAGACAGCTTTCGCTTCTTCGGATTCTGTCAGAAGGCAAGGATGGGAAGGAGACTGGGAGGGCTGATGCGGTTGGTCGGCGGACTCCCAAGTCTGCTGTAATCAAATGAAACTGGAAATGATGGGAAAGAAGGATTGAGATGTTAATTTTGAGAAATTGCTTTTTTCAATCATTTTTTTTCTCTTTATTCATTAATTATTAAATGGTAAATCCTCTGATTATTTAGGATTGAGATTACGATCAGTATTCCTTTGGGATTAGAATTATTAAGATTAGATAAGCTTCAACTATTACGTATTATATTTTTTGTTCTTTCACAATTACATATGTAGGTTTAACAATGCCATGTAGTGTGTTAAAATTTACCTTGAATGTGCAAAAACGCTTTGTAGCAACTTCAACTGTAAGTACAAACATATACCTATCTCTAATAATTTTTATTTTGAAAACGAAAAACGATTGCCGTGCTATGTAAATTACTGCGGTGCCATATTTAAACATTACATACCTCGGTAAATTGTAATATTATTTAAAGATTCAAAAAATTCAGTAAAGTATCCGCACTCGTAACCTATAAAATATTATATTCTTTGGTTTTTTGGATGCTATTGAAGATTGTTTTGTAAATTATTGGCGTAAATTCACCTTTCACTTCTTGGAACAATAATGTTTATGCCACTTATAACATTTGTAATTTTAAAAACCTTTCGATGAGTTTTCAATGTCTCATCACCACCATCTGATCATCACCGGCTCTCACGATATGTATTGAACTAGAGTAAACTGTAAGCTAACGGGGCTGTTGCTTTCTTATATTAATGTTGAAGGGGTTGCGTCTGATGAAGGTTTTTGAGAAAACTTGCTGAAACCTCATTGTGCTGGGTCTCCCTAAAACAGTAAAATATAGTGTAAAGATTAGTACAAACTGTTTCAAGATCATTTAAAATTTAACACTTAAAATGGAAAATAAGTATGTAATTTCACTTACCTATGCCTTCTCAAATCAACTTTCCTTTGGAAAGCTCTGCCACAAAGCTCACAAGCAAAGGGCTTAAACCCTGTATTCATTCATAATACAAAATATTAATATTATTAAACACTATTTAATTTTAATTTGATAGTTAAAACATTCTGATAATGCTGACAAAAAAGCTCACCTGTATGCTTTCTCGAGTGTGTAATCAAATTCGATGATTGGGAGAAAGCCTTCCCGCAGACCAAACATTTATGAGGTTTCTCTCCTGAGAAAAGAAGTAAAGAAAACATTTCAGCCTTAGTCGAGGATTTTTTATTTATCACCCTTATAAACGGAATCTATATACCTACTTATTTCTTACACCCCACCATGTGTTTATTTCCAATAGAATAGGATCACTTGTATGCTTAATAGGGAAAGCCAAAGTAAACAGTAACCCAACTTTATGATGAGACCCTCACGTCTAACTTTTCGCCATCTGATATCAAACCATTATACACCAAACTAACCAGTTCACATTGAGCTTTCATTAACATCTCTAAAGCTTAAATAATCCTCTACGATGAGCTGGAACCTTTTGAAGCTCTTTTTTTACCAGACCAGTCAATCCTTTCAGAAGGATTTATAGATTCACTTTAAAGGAACAGTTTTCCTCATTACAGCCCTATCCCCAACGTTGGATCTTGTAATAACCCCGCTTATTTACTTACCTATGTTTTTGACCTTGCAACTGTTAATTGCCAATCTGCTCGATTATAGAAAGAGAATCTCCCGTATTCATTGCTCAGTTTTCCCCAGCTCAAATCAATATTATGATAAAGGGAACACCCTATTATTCTTTCCCCACCATGAAGAGAAAGTTACTTTACCTCTTTGATGGATTAAGACAGAGTTTATGGGTAACATTTGAAAAGGAAGTTTTTACTTAGCTTTTGGCTAAACGTAAAACTCGGCTTAGGTATAAACAAGCAGCATTGTATTTTACTTACAGCCTACCATTCTTAACTAGATTTTTTATGTAGTTTTAACCTCCTGCTTGGGATGTTTGGATTTTCCAGGGAGAATTATCTAATTTTCCCCATTTCAAGTGTTATTCCTTTCCCAACTGTCCATCCTGAAGGAGGACTAGATTGGGAAAAAGAATGAAGAAGAGAACATTATACGAGAAGAGGGAAGAAGTAACTAATGTATTTTCCCTTTTGTGTCATCTCCTTTTTCATTTCACTGTAAAAACATTCATTTCCCCCCCGAAAATACCGTTTTCTTTCTAACAGAAGAGAAAACTTATATATTTTCCGTGGTTTTGTTTCCCTTCCCTTGCATTTTCCACTTTGGCAAGAGTCTTTTAACGAGATATGTCTACTTTCCCAGTTTATAATGGTGAGGCGAACTAAGTAAAAGTAAACTTGAACTGGGAGGAAAGGAAGATAAAATAAAAATCTTCAACTAAGAAAATACAGCACAGAAGTTCAAGTGTGCTCTCTGCCTGTCTGCTATACCTACCTACATGGACTCAGTCATCAACACAAGACAGATAATCTTCCACACTCTTTTTCTCTCTGAGGAAAAACAATTTTCAAGTGTGGGCACAGGGCCACATGGCTTAATGAGATTTACCTTCCGGACTTATTTGCTCCTGAACGATTTCACGAATCAAAACATTTACTCAAAAATCTGCAGTTTGAAACTGTTGGTAAGAACGGAGAAAAAGTTGTGATGTGATGTTCCTTCGCCAAGATTTCTTCAATACTTTCTCTAAAAAGTTATGTTGTTAAAAATTCTTCTCCAGTCTAGAAATTTCTAGATTTAATGAAGGTGTGTGATAAAATAAAATCCTGGCCGGATCAGGTTTTATTTTGAAAGATAAAAACATTCGTTTTTTCTTCTAGGAAAAGGAAGGAATGCATTTTATTTTAAGACTGCGATTGCTTTGGATTTGGGCGAAAATATATAGCATTCTATATCCATCCTAAACATACCATCTCAAAATGGGCGGAATTCTAAAAACGAAAAGAAATCATGGGAATTCCAAAATTCCAAATAATATATAAAAACTGGATTTTTATCAAGGAGGCCTAGCATGGCTTCCTTCGTTCTTGAAGAAGATCGTAATAAAATCTTTAAAAAGCCTGAACAATACGGAATTCACAACTGTTCTGGGAAGCTTTCCTTTTGGAATGCTACTAAATAAATCCACAAGACCATATTGTACGATACATATAAGTTGAGGATGCCCCAGTAGCGTACGTACATGTACGCCCTTCCTTTCGTTCAATTCGGAAATCAAATTAAAATCAAGTCTCTCTAGCTCGTAGCAGTCACATCGGCCAACAGCATCTGCTCCCTTTTCTCTTGGATTGAAATTTTGGCACTAGGCACGTATCGACCAGTGTGTATGTATGTATGACAGAATAATGCTTTGCTCTTTTCAATCACTCATTGGTTACTCCCTGCTCCAGATATCAAGCATCAGATCAAAACCTAGGAGTGAGTGAGTTAAAAGCATGTTCATAATATGATAGTGTCGAATCAGAGAAACTATTTCAGTGAAATAGATACCAGCAACCACACACGCTGAAGTTGATAGCTGTAATGGTCAATTCTTTCTCCCGATCTTATCTTAGGATCTGATCTCTGCATCAGTAAAGTACTCAAATGAAACTTCAGGCCTTACACCAAGTTCAAGCTTTATCTGTGTAAAAAGTTGCTATCAATTAGCAGCTAGAGAGCCTTGGGTCAATAACTCCGATGAACTAACCCACCAAAATAGTAATTCTCTGTTTTCCCTTTCCTAATCTGAGAGTTTTTCTTCACTCACAGTCAGCAGCAGAGCGGAGCATTTTTTTCTGACAAGTAACATTTTGTTGATTAAATTAAGTTTTCCTCCGGTCCACAAGGAATGAATGTTCTTTTTTTCGGAGTGAGGAATCAAGTAAGTGGCTAAAGTGAGTCCGAGTGAGTGCTAACTAGTGGGCAAAAATCCCGTACAAATTGAGAGATATCTTAACTGAGGGGCAAAACCATAGTTAGAATTTCACAAAAAAAAAGAGTATGTATATACATATTGCTACAGACACATTCATTTCCTACCCATCAAAGCGTAAATGTATCTATTGAAGCGTACAAATTATCCGGTCAACTAATACATAAGTTGGGAATATAAATCCGAAAAAATAAATAAATAGACATGAACGAAGTTTATTATGCTTCCATAAATATTTAATGCTGTAGAGATGAGCATTAGTTTATGGGAGAGTTTGACTTAATATGATTTCTGATTTTAGAAAATTGAACAAGGCAGAATAAAAGGACGATGATTGCTACAAATAAAATTTTAACCTAGACACATTCATTCATGCTCTGCTCATGCAGTTTGAACCTTTTTTTATAGATCTCTGCCAAAACGAAGGGAACACAAGATGATGTATCAATTTATATAAATAAAAAGTATGGAACAGTACATCATGTAGATATACGTATGTGAAAGGAAGAACATGATCTGCTAATCGAGGGGATAACCCCCAAGGGATTTTCTAATTCTCTTAATTGTAAAGGCCTTGCTGAGCTGCTTGTGGTCCGTCCTCAATCAAATCCCATCATCACACATCTCCCTTTCTCTTGGGTTTAGTGGGATTGCCTTGACTGATATAATTCTTTCATTCCCCCACTACCGCTCCTACTTGGTTTTGGTACCTCTTCTGCAATGTAAAACATGTATGAATGAATTCTGTATTGTTGGCAAATGTATATCCAGCCAGTGAGCCTTAACTCAAAGGCTTTTTAAAAATAATATTATCATCTACGCCCCTTCCCAGATGATTTCCTCACTACATAAAATACAATTTTTGAGATGGAACAACGGAGGCTCTTTCCTAGTCTGAGATTAACGTTAGATTGATCGTGGCTTATGGCATGTAGAGAAGACTGCATATGCCTGGCACTTTATTTAATAGATAAATCAGCAGCTGCCTTGATTATTCGCTGCTCATATGTAATTCAGGAGTGAGCCGAGGACACTGTCATGCATCAATAATTTTCCTGTATTCTGTTACAGGCGGATGAAAGAAGGGGACAGATTACTTCTTGTGATCATTCATTTACTCCTCGTTTCCCGATATGCAGCAGGATATCTTCATTCCTATCTCAATACCATGTATTGTATAGCTACTGCTTTTTCTTGATTCAGAAATGCTACACCACAAACTAATATATCCTTCGGATAGCATCAGTGAAATGCAATATTCCTTGCATATATTTTTATCGTGTTCACGCATAAATATGACCATCCATTCATTGCATAGAAACTCTGCCAAAATTTTGATAAAAATTCCTATCGGATGTGTCACAAATTGTGTGTGAATTGATTTTTGTATGAGGTGCCGAAGAGTTATGTTTAACTTTAAAGGGGTCATTCATCAACAGAGCAATGATTTTTATGACCTTAAAATCAGGAAATATGATATTACTTATTACCCTAAAAA
>JAQGAI010000165.1:0-25583 GCA_034696905.1 Lepidocyrtus violaceus | reverse complement strand
TTATTATTATTTTTTTATATAATGCTTTCCCCCTCCCTCCCTCCCATTATGTTTTTTTACGCTTCACCGACAAAAAGCGCAAGTTTTTATTGGAGCATGTCATATCATGAGGCTAATGGATGGGATGTCATAATCATCATCATCATCATCATCTTAAGAAGAAGAAAAATATTCCAAAGAGAAACATATTCCTATAATAAGAAAGGAGAAAGTAAAATTGGAGGCTCTGTTCCTCCAACTTCTTCCAACCAACTTGGTTTAGAGTTCCATCTTCCACCTGCCTGCCATATGATGTGATGTGACATAATTTTTTTTTGGGAGGAAAGTGAAAGATGATGATGATGTTCCAGTCGGAAAATCACAAATGTTCCAGCGTCATCCCTCCTTCCTCCTCCAGAAATCAGAATCAAGCCATATATTTTCTTAGCCAAAAGTAAAAGTTTAGTTTTTTTTTCTCACACAATTTTCTCCTCCTTCGGAAGGAACAAGATGATATTTTAAATTGCAAATTATCCTTGAAAAAACTTACTATTATTTCTTGTTCTTGTTCTTGGAGGGAATAGGGAGGGGAAACTGTAACAGGTTTGGAATACTTTTCCTTCCACATGTTCCCATTTCCATGCATAATATAATAAGAGTTCCTTCCCAGCTCTTTGCTTATTTTTCAATACTTTTTTTCCCTTTTCCAAGGGAAAATAATCAGAAAAAGAGAAAGTTTGGCTTTGCTTAAAAAACTCAAACTCTGGTTGATGTAGTTTAGTTTGGAGGAAAATGGATTCTCACTTCTTGTTTCTCTTCTCGAAAAGAATTTTTTTTGGTGGTGCTGTTGGATGAAGATGAAAATGATGCTGATGAGGATGAAGAAGGTAGCAGACTGTCTCTTTATGAAGGAGAGAGAGAGAGAGAAAGAGAAGGACAACTTTTCTCCTTGTGTAATAATAATGATAGCATTCAGAAAGTTAATGGGACAGCAAATTATGATGGAGCGAGAGAATAAATGGGATGATGAAGGAAGGAGAAAGCATACCTTAAGCTGTTATACAGCAGCCTATGTATACTTACTCCTGTAAAAAAATACCTTTTCCTTTCCTTGCCAGGACAAAACAGAATTAACAGAGTTCTTATCTACTTTCTCCTGCTCTCCCCATCCTCTCCCCTCCGATGGTGGGAAAAGGAAGGGGAAGGCTGAGTTAGTCTGTCTTATCATTATTATGTTCTTTCCTTTTTCCCGGGGAAAGTATAAAGTGGGTGGTTTGGCTAAACTTGTCTGGCTCGCCATGGCTTAATATGAAATGAGGAGGAACAAGGAACTTACTTTCTCTCTTGCTTAGGCATGTACATACGTAACCAGTTTGTATTTGATTTGATTAATTCCCTCGAAAAGCTCTTTCGATGGAGGAGGGAGAAAAGAGAGAACAGGGAAAGGAAGAATGAGCTTTTAAATAGTTTTCTCTCTTTTTTTAGCTCATTCCATTCCTATTCATTTTATGGAATAGTAGCTTGCTTGGATTTGGAATATGGTTAGGGAGAGGGACAAGCTTGCATGGAACTGGAAGGGGGGAAATGAATGTGTTGTGTACATTCATTCATTCATTCATTCCAACTTGTTTCCTTGTTCTGATGGAATTATTGTTATTACCGTTATTAGTTTTCCCTGCCTTAGACTAGACTAGACTTAAACAAGGCTTTCTTTTCTTGCATTGATTATGCTGAACTGAACAGGAGGGAAAGTTGAGGAGGAAAATCCTTACCTAATACAATACAAATAGAATGGGAGGAGGGGAAAGAAACAGCAAGTTTTCCGCTTACTCCAGTCTTCCTTCCTTTCTCCCTTCCTGGTTTGAAAAGCAAGAAAAAAACTGACAATGAAATAGTCAGAGAAAGAGTTAGTTTCTTTCTTGCTTTATTGCGATTGGATAAAATAATATTTTTTTGTCCAATTTTTTAATTGTGGAGGGAAGGGAATAATTTTTAATCCGTTTTCCATCCGATTTTGGCAATTAATTTTTTCTTCGCGATCGATGTTGTTGTTATTGTTCCTATCATTAGAAAGGTAGATAGATATTTATAGATTGAGTTTTTCTCTGTTATAATTAATTATGGAAATAAACCGGGAGCTTCCGCTTCATCCATCCTCCGAGTTAATTAAGCTGCTTTCCCTTCCCCGTGATAATGATCATTAATATGGAAATCAGATGGCTGTTATGTTAGATACGTATGGGCCGTTAATTACTCACCTGTTCATGCATCCTCCTCCTCCACATCCTCCGCTCTAGTAATTAAATTTTATGTATGACTTGGTTTTGTTTTGTTGGTTCCGTTCCAGATCCACCATGTCCGTTAAAAACGGATTTGGTTTCAGTGCGGGCTCCTCCCGAGCGGGCCCTTATACCTCCGGCTTCGGCTACATCTCCGGCCGGACTCTCAACCAGCCTAGCCAACAACAACAACAACATTACATGACTGATTATGAGTTGGTAATTCCAATTAAAAATAAATTCCCGGTCCAGGTTTTTTTTGTTAATGATTCTGAGAAACCATTAAAATATTAATTATATTGTTAAAAATAGATTGAGCGACCATCCCCCTCCAAATCCGCCGGGGTGCTTACGGGGATGCAGGGTCTCACTACCAACTGGGGGGATTGGTTCCACAGCACCGTGGATCTGAAAAGCGTTCTGATGGGGGCGGCGCTGGGAGCAGGTGCGACCATGTACTCGCCCGGTGGGATCTTTGCAAACCTCTTCCCCTTTGCTAGGGAGGAAGTTGAAGAGTTGAGGAAGAATGAGGAGGCGGTGGCAGCTCCCTCCAAATCAGATGACTCAACAGACTCATCAAAATCAGCTCCAGCCAAACCTGATACTTCAGAGGAAGTGGAAGTAGCAGCAGCAGCGGACCCCGCTCCAGATGCGGCCACCGCCAACAACACAACCAGCCGCAGAAGGAGGAGGGATGTGGAGGTAAGAAAAATAAATAATTAATTAGGTTTTCTTCGTGAAGAAACCCGTCATGGAATTATTTACTTTCTCCTTGGAACTCTTTTTTTATCCAATCCTCCGCCAAACCAACTTAACTTTCTTTTCCTCTCTCTCCCATTTATAGTTTGACACGGACTTGACCGAATTGGCCACCATGGTCCTATCCGCCATCCAGAGCGGGGAGTGTATGCAGCGCTCCATTTGCCTGTTGGGGAGCCAACTTGGCTCCACGGACAAGGGCAAGATGGGCTTCCTCCTCGTGGATAAACTCATCCCGGAGAGTGTGCAGGGGAGTCAGTACTTTGTCACTTTGAAGAAGGCCCTCCGCTCCGGAGAAAGTTACTGTGACAGGTTTCGCTGCAGATTTAATTAAACTTTTACCAAGCAGAGAAAACAAGAAGAAAAAGAGAGGGAGAAAAGGAAACTTTTTGTTTTCGATTTTCTCTCCCTTGCTATGTTATTTATGCAATGAAAATCAAATGAAGAAGAAGCCACACCACCACAACAGCAACTTTTATATTTTTAGAGCAAGGACGAATTATTTTGCAAAAACAAAAAAAAAATCTTCGCAAAAAATATTTGTATTTTTTTTTATAAGTATGAAATAAGTTATATATGATTTCCAAAAACAAATGGTGCTATAATAAATTATATATGAACGGGTAATTTTTTATTTTTTTCTGCAAGATAATTTATTCATGAGAAAAGTCAAACATAATTAAAAGCTGGTCACGTGTGCACCAAATACCAAAACGGTTCCATCCCATTTCCCATTTAATTTTTTTTATCTTTTTTTTATTCACCCCACACATAAATAATGAATAATGAGCCATACATCATCAAAAATTCAATGAAAGGAAGAAGAAGAAAAAATTCATCATAATCAAAAAAGAAAAAACTCTGAAAAAAGATAAGAAGTTTTCGATTACTCCAATTGACTCCCTCATCATATCACACTCGCTCGCTCCTTTCTCTCTTCAGCTTTATTTCTCTGAAGACTCGCTTGCTTTCTCCTTTGAAAAAAGGAAGAAAGAAGAAGGATCCCATTTTGATTTTAAGTGAAATGAGCCCGGGTTCGGCTCTCAGGTTTGTGCTTTCTCTCTCTCTCTCTTCATGAAATAAATATCCAATTCTTATTCCAACCAAGCCAAGCCAATGCTGGAGAAAGCAGAGGAAAAATATAAAATAAAATTTCTCGCTTAAAAAGGAGAAGAAGAAAAAAACAGATAGACCTTTTTTCTCCCAATAGACTTACTTGGGAGTGAGAAGCGTCGGAGAATCATCATCATCATCATCATCTTAACCTTATCAATAATGATAATCTCCACACATCACATTACATCAGATAATATCCTCCCTTCTGGTTTGTTCCCAACAGACCCCGATCCGTTTTCGGTTGGAAGAAATGGGAGTAAATAAGCTTTTGAATTTTTCTTTTTCGATAAAAAAAATGTAGAGAGAAAATTGAGATATGCGAAGAAGTGGCGTGGAAAACGGAGTGAATGAATAATTCCTCCACCAACAGCATTGGAAATTTATTTCCCCTTCTTCGTCTAATGACATATGTCCCATCACCAAATAAAAAATTAGGTTAGGAGCTTTCCTAAAGACCTGACTTAATTTTTTTTCCACCTCAGCTCATTCCTCTCGATCAGTCCAATTTGAGAGAGAAAAAATTGGAGCTGAATGAAAATGAGGAGCAGCCATATGGATATGGATACGCCACATTCAGAATGAGATGAGGTGAGGACAAGAGCGATTACATAATACCCACTTGATTTACTTGACTTTCTCCATCCACAGAAGAAGAAAAAATCTCCCAAGCCAGATCTAACCAAACCAAACCACATCAACATGATCATCATCATCCATATTTTATGCGCTGAGGAGAGAAAAATAAGAAGGAATTTATTATTTTTTGTGCGGGGAATATCCCTCCGGTCTGGAACAGAAAGCAGAGAAGAAAAGATTTTTTTTCTAGGTGGAAAATGAAGTCAAATGAGATGGTGTAGATGCACCTACCTTAACCTAAACCAACCAACCCAATTCATTTTCCATTCAACACTGTTTGGGGACAAGCTCAAGGAGGAGGACTTTCTCCTCCATCACCACCACCTCCACCTACTTATCCTCCAAAACCACAAACATCTTTGGAGGAGCCAGAGAGATAGAATGAAATGGAAATCCGTCTTTTGTCCTAGAAAATTCCGTTTAATTCAGAAAGAAAAAAAGTTTGGCTGTGGTGGATCCTTACCTTACGTTAGCTTGTTGGGCGGAAGGTATGAGACATGGGATGGGAGACTCATCCACAAACAAACAAAAAGTGAAATGGAATGAAATGAATAGAAGATTCCAGAGATATGCCCTCTTTGTTTGGGTTTGTTTGCGGATTTTAGTCCAATTCCATTCCAAACAAGCTTTTCCTCCCTTTTTGGAGGGAACTTTGTGTGTGGAGGGGAAACTAGGATTCTCAATTCATTTTAGTTTGGAGGAGGGTTTGAGCGGATTTGCCCGTTTTTTTATTATTAAGAGAAAATGTACATAAATAAGTGGAGGGAAAGCTGCATTGGAGAGAGAAAGGGATTTCCCATTAAAGGGAAAAGCGTCTCCCAATTTCGGGGAACTAAACCTGATGGAACTCTCCAAAGAGGAGGGAGAGAGAGGGGGATTGGATGGATCCGGACCTAATAAATAATTTATCTGAATTCGAAACAGCAGCAGCATCATCATTCCTTCTTCTGTGGACTCTGTTTACCTGGAATAGAAACTGGGCCATGTGTGTGGTGGCCATGGATGATGATGATCATCATCATCATCATGACATGATAGGGTATGGATGGATGGATGGTCGGGTCGGGTAAGATTAGACCATTGGCTCTGCTAGAGTGAAAGTTTGACCTTGCAAAAATAAATAGTTTCATAATATTGCAAATGGAAGTGGGCATCCGGTTTTGGGGCACTCTGAGACAAACGTGTTTTAACCTCCTGAATTATGTAATTTCTGGGTAATCTTTTTTAGTCTCTGCTTTCTTCACGGATTGCGGCAATCTGGAATGGGTGGTGTTGGTGTTGGGCTACCATAATTTGTCGTTTCAGAAAGCTGTTAAAAATCCGTAATGGGATGACTTTCACTTTTCGCAGTTGTGACATATCAAGTGACAGAATGTTTTCAAAACTTCAACTCAAACTTGTCTACTTTCTCCGCTTTCTCTCATCTTTTTTTCGATTGAGGGATAATAATTGCCATATCACTCCTCCATCCACTTTACTTTCACTTAACTTTGATAAAAAAAAGAAAAAAAAAATATTGCCTTGAGTCTTCATCTCCGACTCACATGATTAGAGTTATACTATGCTATGCTAGGGACGATCCAGCTTTTCTTTGAGACAAGGACATCTGTGCCAATCCGATTCCCTTTCACTGATGATGACGTCCGCCGTCTTCCTCTCCTCTCATCTTCCTTCCCTTTAAAATGATTGATTTTTAACCTCTTTACTTTCCAATATTAGTTTTTTACTCGTCTCCCAATTTTTTTTGTAATCAACTTAGGTAATTTTCTCTGTTGTGGCATGTTGGATTATTTGGAGGCATTTTTTTTGACTCTGGAACTTCGTTTTATGTTTGGAATGGTGTCTCCTCCTCGATCTCCCGCTTTTTAATAGCATTTCCCCTCTTTTTTTATGGCTTTCACTTTGCTCTTGCGAAATTTTTATGGTGTTTGTATTGAAACTGGAGAGGGGTTGATCCTCCGGGCTAAATACGCTTTTATGGGGCACTCACTCCCGAAAAATTGTAAACCGAGCTGGGAGAGAGGATAAATGATGATGATGATGATGAGATGACAAGGGTCGTAGTTGAGGCAGCGGGTTATATTAG
This sequence comes from Lepidocyrtus violaceus, assembly GCA_034696905.1. Lineage (NCBI taxonomy): Eukaryota > Metazoa > Arthropoda > Collembola > Entomobryomorpha > Entomobryidae > Lepidocyrtus > Lepidocyrtus violaceus. The sequence continues at coordinate 18,728 of JAQGAI010000165.1, read as the reverse complement.
TGGGTAACGGGTAACCCGGCGGATCGCCAAAGGGAATTTTTTTTGAAACCATTCTCCCGATATTGCCCAATAAAACCCATTAAAGTCCAAACCCAGCGGTTTTATCATTAAAACCCGCGGTTTGTTGCCATCTCTGGAGTAAGTAAGTACATTCATCATCATCATCAAAATATTATTTCAATCTGATTCATCCTCTTCGGTGAAAAAATTCAATTTTCTCCAAAGTCATGACATGATATACGAGATACGTTGCCCTCCACGTGACCTCCAGCACTGTCTGTCTGATTTATATCCTCCTCTGTCCTCTGATTCTAGCTCAATTATGTTATGACTTGGACTGATGATGATGATGAATTGATGAGTTTTTTAAAAACACATTTTTTTTTTCGACTAAAAAAAATGTTTAACAACTTTCCATCCCAAATTAGGAAATTGGATCCAACTTTTGTCAAAGTCAACTAATGCATGGCTCATATTTGATGATGATGATGTCTCGTCACAGACTAAATAATAATTAGAATTAATGAAAAATCAAAATCTCCCAAAAAAAAAACTTTTTTATAGCCAATATGAATAATAGTGGCCCATGGGATGAGTCTATTTTTTTCATTCTAAAGAAAGCTGACATGTGGCACTCATAGCGATACACCCTCCCTCTCCCTCCAGTCGGTTCTCTCTCCGCCACTTCACTTCTCCACACTCCTCCATATTACTTCCGCTCCAGTTGGCTCTGTGCAAATAAGACCATTTCGTTCATAGATCATCCTCCTCCTCAGCCTCCAGATGATCCGGAATTCCAGGAACGTATCCATTTCAAATCCATCCACCCAGCCAGTTTCTCAGTCAGAAGGAGAAAATAAATGAGTCAAGTTTACATATGAATCCCAATTCCCCAGATCATTTTACCTCACGCACGAGCTGAGCCTCATGGAATATTTGCATAGAATCACCTAGTAAAAGTAAATAAAATAGTTTTTTTTATTATTTTGCTTTTGGGCTGAAGGAGCCATTCCTTCGAAGAAGGAACCCGGTTGGAACTGGAATAGGAGCCACTTCATGGTTGCTTTTCAAATAGAGAAAAGTAAACTGAAAATTTTCGCACTCATCAAAACTGAAAATGTGCAGCTTTGCAGTAGCCTTCGGCTAGAACTCACCTTCGCCAAATAAGTTCAATGCGCATATTGTTTTTTTTTCTGCCGAAGGTTTTTTTTGCTTTTGTGGATTTGGAATGTAATCCTGTCCATTATTATTCCCCTCGTGTCAGTCAACCTCCCAAGTGAAGTTGGACAGTTTAAGGGATGCGCTTCCATTAAAATCTAAACAAGCTAAGTCACCCACAATCCATTTTTTAGTGTCGCAGGTTTAGACATGGAAATGTGACACTTGTGTGGCAGTCATATAGTCGGATTGAGTTGGTTTTATTTAAAAGCATGTTAAGTCGAATCCTACCTTACCTAGCCCCACCATACAGAAATGTTTAATAATGTAACAGGTCAAAAGCTACCAATTTGAATAATTAATTTTCTGGATTCGTTATAGAATTTAAATTTGTTTTCAAATCGTAAATTAAATTGGATTGGCTCATTGTTAAAATCCATCTTCATTCAAACCTCGAAAGGAAAAAAGTGAAACCTCTCCACCATCATTATCGTCATCATTGTCATCTCAAAGCATCAAGCACACTTTCTCTCCAATTCTCAGTCATTCCTTCATTGGTGAAATTAAATGATGATCCGGGACCTTCGTTGGAATTGGAACCCCGTTGGATTGCTCCAATGATTACACAACCATTTATTAGCCAATTTGTGTGTAGCTAAAAGTGATATCGGATCGGAGAAAATCCGCTCCAGATCCGTTTTTTTTATCGTCTCATCCCATAAAAATACTTTGTAATAAAATCCTCATCATTTGATCATCCTCATCATGACAAGGGCAATAAATGTTGAAGGCTCCATTCCACATCCTTTTAAATGTGATCCAGAGAATGTAAAACACAAAGCTTTCTCTTTTTTTCTCCTCCTCCATTTTCACAATCCTCCTCCATCTCTCATTCCAATTGACTGGCTCGGAGAACAATAAAAAAACATCAAAAACGAGCAGAGAAAGAGATACGGCAATTTGAGGAGCCATTTACTAAACTTATACCAGATTTCAATCAAAAAGGAATCAAAACCAGAGCAATACAATATATTGCATAAGAGAAAACGTTTAGAAAATGACGAGTGGGGGAAAGAAAGATGAAAGGGTGAAATGTGTGGGGTTAAATTGCTAGGAAGAAAGAAGGGAAAAAGGAAGTAGAAGGTGCTTAAAATTTTCTAGCGAAATGGCACTACATAACAATGAGATCAATTTGCAATTTTCGCTGATTTTTTTGGGAGAAAGAACGAATTGCTCAATGGAGGGGAAAGTAAAATAATTTGCAAAATTCAAGTCGTCCATCAAGATTCGCCGTTTCAATTTGCTTTGCTTGTAAGTTACTATCCGACCACCCACCTGTGCAACATGACTTGTGCCAGTAGTGAACGGCTTCATTTTAGGACATTTTCAGAATCCAAAACTTGAAATTCCGATTCCCGTCCAAAAATTCAGTCCAGTTTCCGTTCGGAATTCCGGCCAAGCTGTAGCATTTAACTGCAGACTTTATGCAATCAGCTGATTGAATTATGTTTTTTCTTTTATTTAATTGTAGGGCGATCAATAAGATAAGCCCCCCAAAAATTATCTAACAAATTTACTACTACAATTGACTTGCGGCTGAACGACCCATAAGCCATAATTCCTGCTTCAGATCTCACTACTACCCATAAGCAAAATACGTAGGCTATGTAAGTGGCTTATCTCATTTCCAGCTTTTAACTTGAATATTAAATGCAAAATTAGTCATGATTCCAATACTATCAGAAAGCTGTTTAATGGTTCTAACGATTACTGGATTGAAATGTAAAGAATCTCCACAGTAAAGGTGATTAACTAAGCTAGTCTTAAAATGCGAACGGTAAAGTCCCAAATGTGATATTTGAATTTAACGGGTTGCTTCATGATGCCCCAGTATCTATCACTAGTGATCCATGCCATAAGTAATTGCACGTGTCGTTTCAAATCGTTTCATTCGATAAATTCTCAATAAAAAAAAAATTCGACTTGATCATTTTATTAAAAAAATGAAATGGAAAATTGGCCCATTGTCCAAAACGGAATCATTTTGCATATTCAAAATAACCTTCTGCATGTCCAGTTTTGAATTGGATGGATTATAGATTCTCAGAACCCAATAAAAATGTATCAATTCAATTCAATTCAATCATTTCAGTTCAACTGACTTTCTCCCTTTTTCACCTGCGCTATTTATAAAAAGTGACATAAATGCTTTCACTTCATTCAAAACTGATAATAAAAAGTTGAATAATTTGAAGATGTCCCATAAAAAAGATAAATTTTCTATTCAAAGAACCTTTTCCCCCACTTGACTGACTTCCTTCCTTGCATAAATCCCACCCAGCCTATATCATTCCATATCCGGCTCATATTATATCATTTCATATCTCAAAATCAGTCAGTCAAATTCATCCCCTCTTCCGTTTCACGAACGAGCCATGCGATCCATCTACTTCTCCACTACTACAATATGAGTCAGTCAGTCAGTCAAAAATTAAGTCAATAGCTCAAAAATTTTCTCCAACTTTCCCCCGTTCCATCCCAACTTACTTTCTCCTTCTAAAAATGAACCTCTTTTTTCCACCCACTTTCCCTCTCCCTCAAAACATGTTTCCAAGTTATTTCCTCTCCTCATTTGATACTATTCCAGCTCATTTTACTTTTCCCAATCCCAACTTTCTCCTTCTTCCAAATTCCATCATCATTCTTTTCCCCTTCATATTCCATCAAAACTATCAACAAAAAAAACTCGAAACTAGTAGAAAATTTGAGGTTGATATTTTTCACCCGTATCATATCACTTCACCATCTTTTAGCCCTACTTTCCCCCTCTTCGAAAAAAAATCCAATTTCCAACAGGAACTAAAAAAACCTTCAAATGAGAGAACTTCCCCTCTCCTAACTTTCTCCTTTTCACTCTCAAAAAACTTTCTTTTTTTTGGGTGGGGGGAAAGGAATGTGATTATTATGAAGCCCATCTTGCGTATCACATTCCCATCATTATTATGTAATTCCCCCTTCCATATCATCCAATCACCATCGACATCATCAAAATTCCTTCTTCTTTTTTATCAGTTTTCCCCAGTCCCATTTTCACTTCCTCCATTGAATCCATCCCAGCCAAGCATCATCTGTCTCAAGTACACTTTTTTTCTCTAAAAAACAATTTTAAAATCTTCACTCTCCCAATCAGCTTGACTTCCTTTTACTTTCTCTTCCAACTTTCCCTCCAGAAGAAAAAGGGTGCACTTTCTACAAATTCTTTTAAAACTTTTCCCTCATCATTATCATCCTTGAATATTTGTCCCTCTCTCTTTCTAATTCCATTCCAAAAGTGATACTTTTCTTCTTTACCCACTCACCTTATTTCCTTTTATTTCTTCTTCGGTAAATTAGGTAGTCGGGCTATTCCTCTTCCTCCCCATCTTTTTAATATCAAGTTAAGTGTGAAGGAGCTGAACAATATATTCCAGGATTCCCCCCAAAAAAACTCAATCCAATCCAATCCAGTTCATGACCAAGTACGTTCCACCGAAAAAAGGATATGAAAAACAGTGAAGGGCTTTCTTTCCCCGTTCAAGTACATAAAAACAAGAGGAGAGAAAGTCTAGAAAAACACCAACCCGTTTTTTATTATTATTATGATGGGCTTCAACCAGACCACTCCTCCAAGTCAAGTTAAGTCAATCCAAATCCAAACTAGAGCTGCGAATAAGACATAAAAATATATTCTCTCCAGCAACCGGGGAAAGGATGAAGAGCTCCAGTCAGTCCATTTATGAGTATCCCATCACCCTTGTATAATATGGCTTGGTTTGTTGTTCTTACCTTCTCGATCATCATGATGGTGGTTGGGTTGGATCGGCGGAGGAGAAAATATTTACAAATCCTTTTTGCTTTCCCCTCACCTTTTTAGCTTGTTTTCCTCCTTTTTCGGGATGAAAGAGTAATCTTTTTTTATGTATGTAAGTAAGGTATGTAGTCCCAGTCATGATGGAGGAGCAAACATGTGATGGAGGAATGTGCAACTTTCTCTTTATCGCAATTTTTCCGACACACCTTTCTCCCTTCATGGTCTAGTTCGCTTAAGCGCCTTTTTTATGCAATGGCTTGGTGGTGTGGTGATATTTTCCCTTGTCATTTTTATGCAGGGAACAAAAGCTACCGTTTTTGTTTACTGCTCCTGCTTCCTCCTCCTCTTCATTCTCAATCTTTTTTCCACGGTTGTAAATTTTTGTATGCAGTTTTCTCTTCTTGTTTTTTATTGTATGCTGAGGAAAAATATATTCATGGCTTGTGTTGGATGCATATGGTATGATTTTAAGTCACTTACTTACCTTCCTTTCTCTCTCTCCCTAAGCAGCTTTTTTTAAACTTTCTCCTTCCACCATATGCAAATATTGATGTAAAAATATATTGATGATGGGATCCCACCAACTTATGTGCTTTCCCCAAAAAACTTTCATTTTGGTTAAAATCTACGAAATCTGGCTTGGCTTGACCGCAACATTTTCAAACAGTGAAAGTTACCGGAAGTGAAAGTCCACGTGATAAGCAAATGATGATTCTTGTTCGGTGGCGGTGGTTGACGGTAACTAAACTCATTACAATATTTCCTTCTCCCAACTCAAGTCGACAGTTTGAAATAAAAAGAGAAGTAAATGTTAAATAAATAAATAAAAAAACCTTATTTTCACCTTATATTTTTTTCAATGGCTTTGGCGTAAATGGTAATGTAATGTGATATGACTCCATCGAGAGCTTACTTGATACTTTGATAGATTTCCACATAAATAAATATAGCTTCTTGGTACATAAGTTGTAATGGAGCTTAAGGCGATGGCTTTCACCCAGCCCGACATCCAACCTACAAGCCATATTATAAATACGAAGAAGGAGAAAAGAAAGGTGATGGTTATGTTATGGTTATTGCCGAGGGTAAAGCTTTTTTGAAGAGTGAAAAAGTATCGTTTTTTCTTTGCCTTCTCTCTTTTCAGCTCCGTATCTCTCGGGCACAGCCAGACTGACAAGGTACAAGGTTTTAACCGAGATGGTGGGGAGTAAACAAAAAATGCAGAGTGCAGTTTATTTTATTGGGGTACTTTTTTTAGAGAAAAAAGGCTTTGGTCTACTCTGCCGCTTTCTCTTTTAGTGTAGTTCTGTTAAAGAGAAAGAAGAACTGTTTTTTTTTCTCTAGTGAAGGGAAAGCTCACAAACAGAGACAAATGATAAATGTGGATTGTCTAATGATGGCATTTTATTCGAAGAGGTCTCTCCCTCTATTAAGTAAACCAACTAGGGAGTGAGTGAGATGGAGTTCAGGAGTATCAATATCAGTTTACCCAGTTACTTGGCTGGGCTGGGTAGGGTAGAATAGCTATAAAATAACAGCTATGCGAAAAAAATGGGGCAAAATGTCAACATTCTTTTTTTTGGAAATGAAAAGCCAAGTGAGTTAATGTTTGAGCTTGTTAGCTTATAACAACAGGGGAAAAAAGAGAAAGCAAGAGAAATGTGGTATGAACTGGTATGTTTGAGGAAGATTATATTTTTTTATTCCGGAAATTTTTGAACTTGGTCATCATCATCAAGCCATGTTTGAAAGAAAGAAAGCTAATACTTCCGTCGCCATTTATTTTCTTCCAGGTTATTTCAAAAAGAAAACTTTCTTTTCTTTGCCCAACCGGGCCAGTCATAAACCAGATATCTTTCACTTTACAAACATCATCATCATCATCATTGACTTACCATATTTCTTCATTCCAAATTATGTTTAATTTTATCCATCCATCCCTCACCCGCACCTCCCCAAAAAGTATCAAGTGGAATGGGATGGGGGAGAAGAGAAACGAACTATGTACATTATTTGTTCTTCCAACTTATTTCACATTCCCTACTTTCTCCCGCAGAAGTTTAGCAAGTAAATAAAGAGGATCTCCAATTTTCCTCTGCATTTGCTTTCCTGCAAAAAAAAACTAGAAAAATGTATATCCTTGAAGAAAAAACCATACACAGACAGAACTTTCTTTCCCTTCCATTACATCCATCCACATTCTTACAATTTGTAACTTACTTACATTTTTGGGAAGGGGAGAAAAAGGAGAGGAATCTTTATTTGACTTGACTTTGACACGCACGATAGGATAACCATGCGGACAGGTGGGTTTAGTTAAGAAAGGAAGAGAAAGTCTGCAGGAGAAAAAAATATAAAACCCGAAGATTTCTTACTTATGGCTGGTTTGGTTTATGTTTGCTTCGGTTCGGTTTCAACATTTTCCCCAGTTCCTTCCTTCCAGAAAAAAAAGTTCCATAAAATTAAAGAGTCTTCCCTTCTCACATAACCCATTACATTACATTATGCCAAAAAAGAAAGAGGAAGAGGGGAAAAACAAGGTCACTTTTAATGGAATTAAGACCCGACCCGATCCAGCTTACTTTCTCCCTCTCTCATGGCTTGAGTCAAAAACAAACTTTTGAAAATTCATGCATCTTTTTCGCTCTCCCCTTCCCCTCCCCTCTTGGTTTTGTGGGTACCACACCAGAAAGAAAAAATATAACCAACATAAATAGCCCGTTACTTATGTTGTTGGGGTGAAAGTAAAAAGGTAGATTTGGAGAAAGTATTTCTGAAAAGAAAAGTTAACCTGGAAGTTATGTATTAGTTCTCGTAAAATAATTTTAATATGATGATGGATGGATTTTGCATTTTTTGATGAATATGCAAATGATGAGCAAGACAAAAAAAGAAAAGAGAAAGTTGATTGGACAGTTTTTTTGTTTTTGTTTTTTTTTACGATACATCTCTATAATATACTCTGTACTTTATTGTCGTCAGATGAGAACTCTGTTTTTGCCACAGTAGCATATATAGTAGTTTTTTTGTTTGTTTTTCACAGTATCATGTTTACCTAAGTAATTTTTTTTATATATAATTTTTGTAGTAATTAGTTAGGTAATTTAATTAGTTATATAATTTTTATAAAGCCATATTAGATTACATTCGGTATGTTAATTAATGCTATAATTAAGGTAAGTAGAGTTTAAGTCACAAATAGCTAGCTAGAGAGAAACTATAAATGTTTTCGAACAGTTTTGCCTTGAATGTATTACGTAATAAATAATATTTACTTTTTTATTATAAACCTAATTAATTTAGACAAGTCCATTGGATAAAAGTGTTTTACGTAGGGGATGATTTATTTTTTAAATGCTAAAAATGTACGTACAAGCAAAAGACGGGAACGGGGAAAGTAATTTGTAAAATTACTTACTTACCTAACTTATGATTAGCATTTAGCATTTATGTATTTACGATGGTTTCTCACATTACCCCAGAGATGCTCATTTTTTTCGCGTCATCATTATCATATCGTGGTTAGCATAATAATGGTCATATTTAATTTTAAAAGTCATCCTCTACAATATTAACATCAACAACACGCAGCAACACCCAACTCTATTCAATCAATCACCCTGTTTGTTTTACAAAACTAACTAAATGGGCAAAAGTGATGATGATGATGGGCTTACCTGTAATTAACAAATTTTCTTAAGAGGTAAAACATCCAAGTTGAATTAATTATGAAATGTGCAGTAAAGAAAAAAGACATTCCGACAATACTTTTTGACTTGTAATTAACTTTCTCCGCCTTATCTGCTGGATAATTTTTCACTTTCGTAGAATACCGGAATGTACTTCATCTGTTTCGGCTCAAAATTTCCTCTTGTTAAATTGTAAAGTTGGCGGAGGCATAACTCAACGTAAAAAAAATTAACGATTTATTTTCCTGATAACTGATAACAAAATTAATGCAACCTTGAATATTATTGTATTGAAACAATTTCCCGCATTTTTTTTTATTTCTCTTTCATTTTCAAGGACGTCGGCTTCTCCTCAACTCAAACCATTTCTGTTTTTTCCCTCCTCCACTTTAGTTTAAAATCCTTCCAAACATGCCAAACAAACTACATGTTTATTTCTCTTCCGTGCTTTCCCCCCATTAATGAATATAAAATCCACATATATTTTTTTTTTGTGCTGGGTTTCCCCAACTACTTTCCTCCTCCACTCACTCTAATTGCTACATTGAAATCCCAAAGATAAAGCCAAGCCACCACCACCACCATCATAACAAGCAGCTATCAAAAACATGTCGATAATGACCCAGAAAACCGAATAAAACCGGCTATAAAACTCAACCACCACCACCACCACCTCCTCTACTTTCTTTTGTGAAAGAAAAAAACATCAATAATCCGACAAAAAACATGAGCTTGGCTAAGCACAAGCTTCATACTAAAAAAAAACCAACCCAAACTTTAAAAATGTATTTTTTAGCTGTTCAAATATCATGAATGCTTTCTCTTTTTTACATTCCACTCACGCCATATTTCCCTTCCCTTCCTTTTTTATATATCGCACCCTCTTTCCCCTCCACTAATTACGGTCTCTTGTTTCCTCATTATCAGTACTTTCCCCTGCCATATCGAACTGGAGAAAAGGAGGAAATAACATGTTTGCGAATAAAATTGTATTTAGAAGGCTCAGCTGTAAATACGCTTGGTATACAATACTTCATCCCAGGCAAACAGCTCCTTTTTCTCCCTCCCCAATTATGTTCCCCACTTGTTTTACAGCTCTCTCTCTCTCCTGCGCTTATACATATTTTCGGAGGAACAACAGGTATCAGGTGCGCTTCCCCTCCATAAAATGTTTTCATTTTATTGCAGCCCACCAAAATTGGATTGGAAATTACGGGAGAAAATACTCAACTTTCTCCCATTAAATAATAGCCTCCCATTTTGCTTCTTATCTCCCTCCAGGAACAACAAAACTACTTGGAATTGAATTGATTACGCTGCGCTGCTTTCTCCCTCACAAAATCCAAATCCAAATCCAGCTTTTACGTAATAATAATGAAGCATAAAAAAAGAAAAGAAAAGAGAAAGCTGATATGATGGTGGTGGTGGTCGTGATGTGATATGGCCATAGCCATACAGATGGAAATCGGGAAGAATTTTATGCACGGCTCGACTGAAATGTGACATGTAATTAGCGACCCATTTTTTATTCCTTTGCAACATACATGGCTTGGTTTGGGTTTGCTTTCCCCTAGTCATGAATAAAAATCACGTAATCAACTGGCTTCATAAACAGCTCGTGAAATAAACAAATTCCGGGGAAACTGACTGAGCGTGAGTAATAATTTTAAGTGACTCCGCCAATTTGCTGCGATGTTTTATGTAGGAGTACAAAATGTTTCAGTCATGCCTTGACAGTCTTTACGAGCTGGGAGGAAATAAACTACATAAAAAAATAGGAATGAATTCCAAACTGACGAGACATGGAATGGAATATAATTACAAATGCTTCGTCATCATTAGTAAAAACATTTGCATGAAAATTAGCGAATTAATCATAGACACATATTTTTTGCAAGGGTAAGGGTAAGCTAGTGCAGTAAATAATTTAGCAAGTTAATCATCAAGCGTAAAAAATGCGACGATTTGATTTATTCTTCGTCCGTCCTTGGCTTCATTTCTCCCTGGACCAACCAGACAGCTGTTGTCCGTGACATGACGTGACACACTTTGCCAATTATTATATCATCCATTCCATTCTAATTACTTAAATGTATTTTAATTGCTTACTTAGATTTTAGATTGCGCAATAACAACACTGTTGATGATGTTGGGGCAATGTGAAGGTCGTTTGTCCGGAGGTGACAAGACAAGGGGCTCAATGTCCTCCCACCTCCTACACAACCTTCCGTAAACCTTTTTTCTTGACATAATGTATGTATATTTTAACTAAACTTTAATTTATCATTAATTGTTTTACACTTAGATATAATTACTTTACATCTATCTAGCTTAGCTTTTGTAATAATATGGCATGACACAAAAGTAAACAAACCAAACAGACTTAGAATTTAAAAAAAAATCACTAGTTTTTTCCCTCCGTCTTCCTTCCATAAAATGTACTTTAGTTTTTAGTATTTAGTAAGCTTTTTCTAAGCTTTCATTCAATATCCCCACCGCTTTCTTTCTTTATATCAGTTTGATGATGGGGAGTGATCCGATAAGGAAAATTATTTTCTCTTTCACTTCTTCCATCCTTAATTATTTCAGCAAAACTTTCTCCCGCCACTTACGTACATATAAGGAAAAATTTCTCATCAGGTTTGGATTTTCTATATAATTTATTACGCATTAATTATTATCGGCTATCGACATAAATTTAATGATTTTGGATTATGATTATGATGGTTTTTCCTTTTATATTATCTATCCTATCCAGACAGACGACGGTGAGCCGACAAAAACTACTGACGGAAAACTTGATTATTATTACGCGTTAATTATAGCTTACCTAATATAGATATAGAGTCAGCTATATTTAGATAGATAGATATATTTATTTTGCTTATTAATTGGAATGCCTATTGAATGATTGCCAGATCACGTGATATCATATTATGTATATTTTTTTGCTTTCTCCTCGACGAAGAATCAAACACGGCTCATTCCCCCTCCCTCAACAGGATCGTATTTATAGAGTCCACCCGTTTCTTGCCAAAAATAAATAAAGCTTCTTTAGCATAAGAAATAATTATAGGGAGAGAAAGTATTTTTTTTATTAGAAAAAGTGAAAGTTTGGAGAAAGTTTTTTTTTTCAAAAAAATAATAAGTCCCTTGATAATTAGTTATATGAAATGGATTAATTTACGAAAAAAGAAATCCGGATAATAGAAAAAAACGACTGATGAATGTGAAAATGAATAGATTTGACTTGACGTTATGTCATATGAAAGTCCCCCTTGATGAGTCTGGTAAAAGTTTTTTTGAACTGTTGGTTGGCCAGAGCGTAGCAGAAGGGGTTGATGGGGGAGTTGGCGTAGCAAAGAAAGTAGGCAAAGTAGTAGACATGGCCGTTAATGCAGCTGCAGAAGGGCTCGATCATGGCCAGGATATGATACGGTGTCCAGCAAATGACGAAGGCGCCCAGGATGAACGATATCGTCCTCAGTGCTTTCCGTGCCCTGTTCTCCGACTTGGACTTTTGCCGCACGTCTTTCAGTCGTTTGTGAACCTTGATCCGCTTCCCAAGGCTCTTCACCAGGCTGCGTGGCGACTTGCCGATCCCGCGCCGGCTGCCGCCCCCCTCGGACCTCCCCTCGTCGTCGTCATCCCCGTCGGGATCGTCATTGTCCGCGTCATTCCCGTTGTCCTCGGCGGCGGCGGCCCCGCCGCGGGAGTTCCGCTGGGAGTTTTGGGAGCGATCCCGGAAAGAGCCGCCGTCCATGGTGGAGGCGGTCTCGATCACGTCGATTTCCACCCGGGTCTCCGGGGGCCGGTTCCCGGTGGAGAGGGAGACGACGGCGAGCTTCTCCTTGGAAGACGAGACGGAGCGGCAGGCCCCGGTGGAGGAGGCGTTCCCACTGTCACCTTGGGAGGTTTGGCCGGCAGTGGGAAGGTTGGGGCTGATCTGTTGGGCGTGGCCGGGGCAGTTGCTGGAGCGGCGGGAACGGCTCCCTTGAGCGGGGTCGGAGGAGCGGTGACCGTTACCATTGCGTTGATGATTGCTATTGATGGTGGCCCGGCTGGCTCGGCGGTCATTTGGATTCTGTTGAGTCTGGTGGTGGAACTCCTCCATGGAGATGACAGTCTGAACGGGAGTGGGGCTCCGGGTGGACGTCCTGGAGCAGTGCCCCTGGCCCGTCTCCGAGCAAATGCTCATCTCCTGTTTGGCATATGGGGCGGAGCCATAAACAGCCACGGCCTTGCCCGGCGGCGACTTTATGACGGAGTGGGAGGAGCCACTCTTCGACATGCAAGGGCATTTTGATGAAGACCCACCTCCTCCACCCCCACCCCGACTAATCTCAGATGTCCGGGAAGCCAAAGTAGACGATGATGATTGGGGAGGGATGACTGGGAAGCTGGAGCTGAGTGAGCATAGCCTGCTGAAGGAGGATCTGCTGCTGCTGGATCAGGAGCTGCTGCTGAAGCTGATGGATGAGGGGAACAGTCGTCTGATTATACGTCCCGGGGGAGAGGTTCTGCTGCTGGACGAGAATCAGTTGGCGGAGGAGGGACTGGAGTTGAGCAGTAAGATTTGGTTCTTGCTCGAATCCCTCCCCACCCACCACCAGGGAATTGGGGAGATGATGATGATGATGACCATCCCTCCCAAGTCCTCCTCCCCCAGATGATGGCGGCGTGGGCGTCTCCACCGTGATGGAGCTATCATCCATATAGCGTAAATCGGCTGTGTCCAGGAAACTCAAGGAAGACAGGACAGAGTGGCGCTTGTCCTCCTCGGACAAGTTGGGATTGTTGGTGGAGTCGATGATGGAGTTGACAACGTCAATTATGGGGACGCCCGGAGGACCAGTAAGCCCACCACCACCACCACCATCCAACTGGCCGCCGAGGAGAGTGCTCGTAGATGAGTGGAGAGAAGAGCCCTTGGACGATCTCTGAAGAGAAGAATTGGTCGGAAGATTATTGTCTAGTGGAGTGGAAGGGTCTACGAGTGCGGTCTCTTCTTCTGTCAGCTCATCTGGGAGTAGTTGTTGCGAGCCGCTTTCACCACGTTGATGCATGGGAATGTAGTGCGGTTGCTGCTGCTGCTTAGCTAGGGAAGCTCGACGGAGATTAGAGCACTGCTCTTGGATGCTCGCGTGAACGTGCCTGGTGGAGCAGGGGATTATGCTGGAGGATGACATGGGTGGGATCGGAGTCAATTCCGGAGTCAGATCCTGGAAGGGTGAGTGAAGAGGATGATGTGGTCCACCACCGCCACCATTTGTTGGGCTTTTTTCTAGTTCCGTGGAGGATTCCACGGTAATCCCGGAATCCTTTGATTCCACTTTGGAGTCACCGCTGGCCATGGCTTTGAGGGAGACTTTGTGGGTCTCCAGCGGGGCGGCTTTGGAGGAAGGCCTTTGGTGATGGTGGTGGTTCAGAGAGACAGCCATCGCCATCCCCGGAGCAGCTTTCCCTCGTTGATGGTCCTTCAAAGCGAGGGTTTGTGGGGGTTGGTGAGTCCGGCTCCGGCCGGTGGGGGTGGTTTCTGTAGACCTGTTATTGTTTGAGCCTCCTCCAGCAAGGAACTCCGGTGGGGGTGCGGGGAACTCATCCGAGGGGGAGATATTCCCGTTTTGATGATGATTATTATTGTTATTGTTCGTCGGGGGAGCAGAGCCCTGCTTTTGGCAAGGCTCGGTGTTTTGGGGAGGGTGGTGATTCCCACCACCCTCCACACTTGATTGTGCTTGGGAATGATTCCCTCCACCACCACCTCCTTTACTGGAGTCGGGTGGATGGGGATGCTTGGAATTGTTATTGTTATGACTATTATTGTTACCGCCACCGCCCCCACCACTAGCACCACCAGCACCAGGGGGCTCATAAGGAGGGGGCAGGATTCTCGGCGGTGGTGCTGGAGGCTCCTTTCCCTTCGGCTGATGACCATGACCATGTTGCTGAGGCTGCTGCCGGGAATGATGACCCCCAGTCTTGGACTTCCCTCCAGACTTGGGCTTGGAAGTGGTTGCAGCAGCGTTGTTCTTCTTCTTGACCACCATCGAGGTGGAGTCCTCGTCCGAGTCGAAGGCGGGGCTGGAGGAACGCTCTTTTTCCGGGAGCTTTCCACGGTTATCGCTGGGGCTTCGGGAGTCCTGCCCATTCTAAAAATAGAAAAATAATCTCAATTAATTTTAATTAAAAAAAGTGCTTTCTCCTCCTTCCACATATCACATCTTTAATCATCCACCCATAAACATGGATGGGAGCAGTTTAACCCTTTCCCCAAAAATATATTTTATATTCCAACCCAATCCATTCCAATCAAAAAGCCAGGCCTTCATCAAGGAGCGCGCGTCATCTCATCGAAATTGGATATGGCTTCCTTGAAACCCGACCGAAGCATAAAAAGTCAACATCTCCGTCGAGTGAAAGCATCATTATCATCATCGGAAGGAACTTCATTTACATCCACATCCAACCCATCTCATTCGATTCCTTCATACCATTTTCCATTATCCATCATCATCTCCACATCAAAAAATAAATATCTCATCTTCATTCCTTCATTATCATTTAAGGTTTTTGCTCCAACTCCAAAATCAAAATCCGGAGGACTTGACTCGACTCTCTCTCTGATTCCCAGTCAACCACGAGGATTACATGCATATTACATTTCATCATCATCCCATTTGGAAATGGGCTCAAGATACGCTTCAGCGTACAGAAGAGAGGAGTGGATGAATGAATATGATTTGATGGAGAGAACTCATCTCCTCATCATGAATCATATCAAACATGAAGAGCGGAGAAATATCTCACATATCCCATATCATATCACATCACCATCATCATCATCCCATCCATACTTATTTAGACGAGATGAAGATGAGACAAACAAATACATATGCACACATGCCATGAGAGAAAGTCATTTAGATGGAAAGCGAGGAATGACAGGTATCTATGTAAGAGAATTGCAATTTTTTTCTCGAGAATCCGGTGCGGTCTCATTCCCGAGTAACGTTTCAAGTTTGACTTCCTTTTTTTTTACCCTTCTCCATTTTCAATCCAATCCAAACAGAACCTGACTTGACTTTGGAGGGAACTTTCTCTACCTTTCTCCTCCATCTTCTCCATCCACATTACTAAATTATATTATTTTAGTCTTACGTCATTTATTTATCCAGGCCGTAATATCATTTATGAATAAATATATGAGATTTTGGGATTGACGGAGGAAGAGAAAGCAGCTCATTTTCAATGAGTGAGTGAGGAGGATGGATGGATGGATGGATGAAATGATATATGAAAGGGGAGAGGATTTAGTTACATGAAAGGAGAATCTCGCGCTGTGCCTGTCTTACTTTCCCTTTTACTTTCTCTCTCTCTGATCGTGAGAATGAGTTTTTGGAGTGAGCCACCTAGTTTTTTATTATTATTATTATGCCAAGCTGGTTTTTCTCTCTTTTCTTTTGCTTTTCATCAATACAATTACCATAAATTTAATGAATGTTATGATGCCGATTCCAGTGGAAAAAAATATGGCGGGGGTATTATCATAATCGTAAATTTGGATGGGGAAAAGGAAGAAGGAAAGAAAGGAAAATACTTTTAGTCAAAGAAAGGTGTCTTTTTTGTTTTGGTGAGAGCTGAGATTTCTGCTTGCGGAGAGAGAAAGTCAAATGGCTGCTGCTGCTGTTTTTGTTTGAGTTGGTTGGATTGGTTGTGAAAGGCAAGAAGGAAAAAAAACTTGGCATGGGTTGGGCTTGTTTTCTCCGGGAGCTGAGTGAGTTGATTGACAGGAGGGAATGGAACTGGCCTAAAATATGCAGACGGTTGTCAATAAAACAAGTCTGGGGAAAGGTAGTCGTAAAGCTTGAAGTTTTTTTTTAGGTAAGTAAGCTTGAAGCTTGGAGGAATTTTGTACAGAGTGAAATGTCAAGTTTCCTTTTAACGTTTCAAGTTTCTGATTTTATCTCGACGTTGACTGGTTTATTCGGGAGAAAGCTGGTGGGAGCCGGTGAAAGCGACAGTGGCATATAAAAACAGGTGCATTAAATATAAAAGCTTTGAAAATAGATTTTCCAGAAGTGGAACAAGGAATCCTCCCTTCAACTTTCCAACTTTCTTTCTTTCGGTATTTTCCACAAAAAAAAATATTTAAACGATCACACGTGCCTCGAGTTTATTCAAAAAAACTCCTGTCACATCACAACTTTCACCTACAAATAAAATATGTACTTGTAGGTGAAAGCTCCGCATCTTATTTTTCCCTCTTCTTCCCCCATTGTCCTCCTGATCCGGAACCCCAGTTCAAGAAACAAGTTATGACTTTATGACTCCATTCTCTTCAAAAAAAGAAGAAAGCAAAACGGTTCAATATCCGGTTCCAAAAAACTCCAACAAAAATACTTTCCCTCTCCTTTCACAAAAAATCTGTTCCCCCGACTTATGTAAGTACATTTGTTTTTTTTACATTCATTTTCATTTTCATGACCTTTCTCTTCTTTACCAACATTTCACCGATGGGCTTGGAGAACACAGCCATTACTCGCCCAAATGGCTCATCTCATCAGTCTTTAGTACCCTCATGATCTGGAATGACACTGATCATCATCATCATCACCATCCCATTCCAGACAAGCCAAACAGGTACAACAACATCACATCACCAAAAGTGAGAAAAATTCAAGCCAAGTCATTCCAACCAAGCTCATGCATACTATTTGCTTTCCCCCACTTTCACCACCACCGCCCTAACTAAAATGTAAACAGTGTCAAAGGCCTAAACAAGGCTTTTGGGAGGAACACGACATCGGGAAACTTTCTCTCTCTCTCTGACTCACGTAATGTGATACACATTTGCCAGCTTCAACTTCAACTGGATATAAAAAATATATAAACCAAGTCGAGGTTTAACTTTCTTTTTTTTTCTCTCTCTCCAAAAGAGGAATAAGTTTGCCCCTGGGGACTTCTCCCCAGTCAAACTTTATCATTCATTCACTCAACTCTATATCATCATCATCATCAGCAGCAGCCACAGGAACAACAACATCCACATCACTTTCACCGGCAATGGTGGAGGGAGTTGGTGGTGCATTGCTGGTGAATGGAAACACTTTCCTCAAAAAAAAAGGAAACGTCTCCTCCATTCCAAGCCAAGCCACATCTTTTTTTTCTCTCAAAGAACGAACGTTTCGAGGAAAAACGGTAACCGTTTATATTCCTTTTTTTGCTTTCTCCCCTTTTTTGAAAAAAAAAAGAGAAAGTATCCGGCAGAAAATGGGAAGAGATATGGGATGGGATACATGAATAAAAATGTACACGAGCTAACGTGTACATGACATAACTTTCCTTTCATCCTCAAAGCACATTACATTACATACTGCTTTCCCTCCTTTCTCCCACTTTCACTTTTGTGTGTACATTGAAGCTGCCTGCGACATATATTTTTTTTATCGGGAGAACGAACGACAGCCATACATGATGATAAGGTGGAGGGAGGCTGACGTGTGTTATGCAGAAGAAAGGAAAAGGGAGATACATGAGCCATGTTTATTTTAGGGCTAAAAAAGTAAATAGTAGGCCATGTATGTCATGCTCCAGCTCCGCCAGCCTCACCTTTTTTTCCTCACCTCCTCCACTTAAAAACTTTCTCCAGTTAGAATTTTTTTTTGCAATTCATCGGAATTTCCGGAATTATCTTTTCTGGTGATGAAGAAGAAAAAAGCAGGAAACTTTCTCTTTTTTGTAACATGGATTATGTCTGGTCTGGCTTGGCCCATTTAATTGCATCTTGTTATGACGTGACATTTAAAAAAATAAAAATAGTTCTTTTTTGGAGAAGAAGAAAAAACTTTCTCTGCTTGCAAAAAAGAAAGTTGATACAAAACATTCACCTCATCATAAACACCATCATCCCATTCCATATCGTATTTTCTCTTCTCCGTGTCCATATCACTGGCTTTTGAAACGCTGTCTCAACCACTTCATTTTTTTTCTGAAAAAAAAATCCACTCCAACAAAGTTTCAACTGGGCT
>JAQGAI010000164.1:0-25636 GCA_034696905.1 Lepidocyrtus violaceus | reverse complement strand
CGTTTGACATTAGGCCAAGCGCAAGGCAAGAACATGCATTGTTTTCGAAACCTCCCTACCCAGCAGATATTTAACCCCATCATCCAACTAGACATAAAAATTTCTAACAACCTGTGAAAAACTCACAAGCTCGCACGCTTTTCCCCCATGAAATGAAAAAAGAAACAAGTATGAGCTCATCATGATCATCATCATTTTTTCAGAAAGCAATATATTTTTTTCTATTCAAGAAATTATCTTTCTTATAAACTGATATAAACCACTGTTTACAAAAAAAAATATGGCAGCTCATTGTTCATTTCGATTCAAGAAGTCGAAGGAGTCGACAGGATTTTTTTTGGGAAATAAAAAAGCCTCCTTCCTCTGAATCTGGCTGGGGGTGGAGGATGGTGGTCCAAAGTGAATACTATTCCGAATCCCGAAATCTCAACTATTATTCTCCTTCCATTTTTATTATTCTTCACAGCTTATCAGTTTTTTATCCCTAATCATTTATCATCCTCCAAACAATTTCATATTGTTCGCTCTCAGCTTTGCTTGCTTACTGTTCTCTCCGAGCTCACACATGGAGATAAAGAGTGACCTTTCCGATTTCAGTGATTTGCTCCTCTCCCCCTGTTTGTTTGTGAATAATGCAGCGTATAATAATAATGGACAACCTTCCCTACAGAAGAAAAGTTCAAATGAGCAGAGAATTTTCACAACTCAACTCCTAATTTACAAAATGTCTCATTAGCTTCCTCATATTTCATAATGAATTGCTTTTTCGTCAGTTTTATGATGAGGTATGAGCTGTACACTCAGCACCACCTTCAAACCATACTATATTCATGAAATATTTCCTGGTCAAGACAATAGTGAAAAAAAGTGTACAGAAGTTATTACTTTTCTCTGTTTCTTGTTGTTTTGGGTAATTTCATTTCATATTCGTGCCTTAATCTGCATAATGAGCACAAGCTTGATTACATTACCTACGAGGAGGCCTCTGATCTTGAAGCCAAAAACGATCTGATGATGGTCTCTGTCTGTGATGGTCAAGCATACATAACGATTTTTTCTCCTTAATTTTTGCTTTCATAACAAAACAATGGATTTTTACATGGGCATCATATCGTCATGCATCATTATATATATATTCATTATATATCCCGTGGAGAAGTCAGACCAGTATCGTGATCGTCATCAGCAGGATATATCACACATCCCATCACCCTCCACTTTTCTCTCTCAACTTGATGTAATATTGCAGATAATAATGCTCATAATATGATGGCCAGCAAAACCCACCCACCACCCTAGTCAGTCGGACTAGACCGGAGGCAAAAGCTCGTTTTCTCTGCGTTGAAAGCAGGTTCCGAATATTCCTTTTTCATTCCACCCTTCACGGGAAAGGAGATGGGTAATTTGTTTCTTCAAATATGATGATGAGCAGGGGCAATTTTTCTCTTTAACATTCCTGTTTTTGCGCTGTTGTTTGAACAATGTTGAATGGTTGGGAATCTCATATCTTGTCTGGACCACTGGTCAGTATGCTTCGACCGGGTTGGATATTTCCATTCATGTTTTCCTCCTCATTCATGTAAATTTATGAGAGCTCACAAACAATCAGAATCAGACAAGGAAAAATTAAATAGTAGTCTGAGAACAGGGAGCAGCAGTGTAGGGTTGAAAGGCAGCTAAGGGAGACCTTCCGTTTTCCCTATTATCTTTCCAGTGATGCATGCACAATGCCCATCAGCAGAAATTGGAAACGTGGAACCAAACAGTGTCCACCGACCATCGTATATCGTATCCTTATACCTCTATTACCGTTGCCAACTTCCACCTTTTCATTTTCATCATTAGTCAACGACAATGACTGGTATATGACTCTGCGCGTTGTTTTATCTCTACTCTTTGGTCAGAATACGCATATTATGCATGGAATATCTGATACGGACGGTTTTTGTAATTTGCTCAAGAACGTTCTTTGGCCATGCCATGTCAAGAACATTATGGGGAGATAAAAATGCAGAAATATTATTATAGGCAGAAGGTCCTTCAACCAACCACTCTCCCCGTGTATGAGTAGAAGCCCAAACCAGACCAGAATACGAAGAGAAAGGAAAACAAAAACTGGGAAGGGCTGTAGAAGACTCAGCAGCGGCCGACCAAGCACTACAGTCAAGTCATGAAAACAGCAGTGACCATCGGAAAAAAAGGGAAGAATGAGCAAAAATCTAGTTTATTAGACGGATATTGACAGAATTACGATATTAGTGTGCCTCAAGCACATTTTTTCCCAAAAGAGAAGTTTGAAATTCGGCACACAGGATAGGAATACTACTGCTCTGCCCAGCCCGATGTAGAAAAGTCCCAACCTTTTTATAATATAATATGTCGTTAGAAATGAATGAGAAAAGGAAATGACCCTACAAATAATGCATACCAACAAACCATTCCAAGGCCATTACACCAACAACCGACAACGCACACTGAGGCAAAGGCATACATTCACTCACATTAATATATTTATATTGAATGAAAAGATCAGTTTTGGCTTGGACTCTTATGTCCTCTTGGTCAGCTTCGGATCCTATCATATCGTAGTCGTAGTTCGGTCGTCACAGGAGGTTTCCATTCCCATTTTCGGACACTGTCCGCACACAGAAATGGAGAGAGAAAGAGAGCATTTTCATGATGATCATGATAATAATGATGATCTCATTCTACTCCCATTTGTATATTATCCCAGTACATTTTTTACCATTCATTCGAGATTCGAGAAAAAAATTCCAAAGTGAATGAGAGAAAGATATCGCGATAAATAAAATGGTAACAGTGACGGAATGGGAATTACTTTGGAAATAAAATGGATTGAGAAGTAAACTGACCACAGGAAGAATGCAAAAGAGACAACCAACCAGTAAGAATGAGAACATGTTCATATTAATGATATGAGCGGAAAGATAAAGAGAAAAGAAGAAGAAGGAAAAAAACACATCAGAATTCGATTTTTTTTCTTTCTTTCTGTCATTTGGTTAGTCGCCGGTTTGGATAGAGTTTGGTATTCCATTGCTGGCTGCAAAATACCAATCAATATGTAGACATTATAGAGATATTTTTCTTTTATAAATAAATATTTATAAGGAGATGAGTTGAGCATATCTCTGAATTAGATTGGACTGGAGTAATATAAGATAGAAAGGGAAAGAAAAGGGCTTGGCTTGTCCACTAATTCAAGCTGATGATGATGATGAGTCGGGATTTAATCTGGATCTGGAATGAGGGGGTTTCCATGCCTACTGGGTATTATTGACAAGGAATATGTATGGTGATCACGTATTCCAAAGCTGTCCTTTCACATATATTTGAATACTTGCTTATAATGTTCTTGTAGGGGAAAGCCAAGAAAACTGGAGATAGCTTGCAAATGAGTGGGTAATGAAAGCGCGTGGAACCGGAAGGGAGAGGGAAGATGATTAGAGAAGAAAGGAGGGGGTGTTGGAAGGCTAGCTTCATTCTGTGTAGTAGTGGAGTGGAGGTAGGCATGTGTGAAGAGGGAATGAGTAGGAAAGGGAAGATGATAATAATAATAATGGCAAGGAGAGTTAATTAGCAAGTTGATGAGAACTGCAGTTGTGTATCTGCCATTCAAAAAAGCAATAATCAGAGACACCCTTGCACTTCTCTAATATCCCTGCAGTGCATCGTCATCATCGAAGAAAACTCATTGAAATCGTGTACAAAATACTATCCATAATGGAGGAGAGACATGTATGCGAAGAAAGGAAGGAAGCAGCATTAATGCACATTTTATTCAATTCCTCTCATTTTATTATCCCTGGATGTAAGGTAAAAGGCGTCACTAGTCTTTTATTCTCCACAATGGTCTCACAAAGGAAAGTAAACAAGGAACTGCTGCAGTGGACAGAAAGTGAAAAGGGAGAAGAGACGAAGAAGCTTCTTTCCATGTCAAAAGTAAAGTGGATTGAGGATGGAACATCTAGAGCTTATTCACACATGCACGCATGTAGATATATTTCCATTTCCAGATATGTACATGGAACGGGAGTGAGAGAAAAGGATAAATAAACAGGAGAACAAACCGGGTAGTTTGATAGTATAATGTGGACAGTGCAATCCCATCATCGCATCTCCTCGCCTTGGTCATCCCAACAAAAGAGGAGAAAAAAATGCGTTTTATTTATACTGCTAAAGAGATGAGATCAAAAGAAAGATTCCAAATAGCTGATGATGACCGCCATCGCTTCACCAGGATGGTGTAGCGGTATCATGTAATATCGTTGGACCATTTGTACATTCGTTTTCGTTACTTTCACAAGAACTTTTATTCTTCCATCTACTATTTAATATTTTTCTTAATAACAAAACTGAAGCTAATGTGCGTTTAAATGCAAACCAGAATTTCTTAATTTCCTCAGTGGATACTGAATACACACTGATTCACATGACTCCGTTCTCGATCCGGAATAGTCACACATTAAAGTAAGGAAATGATATTCATTTTTGTCACCCCCGCATTATAGCATTGTGACTTGACACGCTACGCCACATCATTTCAACGAGCAGAAATATTAAGTGCACTTATTTCGATATGAACTTGATGGCTTACTATTACATAACAACACCTTTACCATTCTCCTTTCCTTCCTAAGGAAAACACATTCCACAACGACAACAACTTGAAGACGTCTTAGGTGTGATTCAGAAAGCAAAGAATAAAAACCCACGCATATTCATTTTATTCAGGGAGAGGATGAAAATGGGAGTTGAATATGGTCATTTGCGTCTGATGAAATGGGAAAAGAGGCAGACAAGAGATCATCATTGACTGCAAAGAATGTTATTTCCAACTGTACAATAACAGCTTCCACCACTGTAGAGTTGGGGGTGGTGGTAGTGGTAATATAATACAGGAAAAGTAAAGTAGACTGCTTTGTGCTCAACCACTTTCTACAAAAAAAATGCGTGTATTTTGATTCGGGCAAAATAGAAGTGCGTGCATATCCAGACCAAGTTTTATAAAGTGGTTTTAATAGCGACAATGCATTTTCTATACTAATGCTACCGAAACTACGGCTATTCCATTAGCCATTCAACACTCAACACTCCATCCATGCACATTATAATAGGAATAGGAGATGTGCCAAGTTTCTTCCTGCGAGTTTAACTCCGTCCATGAGTTGGATGCAGACTACTGGACCATTGAGCTGCTGGATGCATTATGTGTACTCGCCTGAAGCATGTCGCAGCAACATTTAGCTTGCTATGATGGTCATCATCACCACCACCGTCACTATCTGGTCGGTGGGAGAGGAAGTGTTGGGCAGAACATCAGAGAGGAGAAGAAAAAATCGATCAATACATAAATTTTGTTCTTCTGGACGCACACAAGAGACTTAATGGCTATAGTCACAGTTCTCGCAACAGGGGAGAAAGCTTCATAAGGCCTTAGTGAAGGACACATGCAAGAAAAAGCTAAACTGACTGACGCGAAGTATAAAAAAATGTTGAAATGCACGCATTCTAAAAAGTTTATTTGTAGAATTTGGTCTATTAAACGGACTCATTCGAAATTGCGTAGGTAGCTGGAATGGAATACATTAACTCGAAATATCTTTCTTCTTGATTTAATGAGTAAAGCTTTTTAGTCCACAAATGGGTTTCACTTGAATGAAGTCTTTTAAAAACCACCAACACAATTGAAATATTCGTTATTCAATTTTAAATATTTTGAGAAAATATAAATTTACCTACGGAAAATACTTTAAAATATCTAAAAGGAGTGCAAGAAACTGAGTAAATCTGTTATTTTGATTTTCCTTTATTTGAACGAATGAAAGACAGGTAGGTATACTTTTTGTTGTGTGGGTGCTTTAAGAGTATATTGATCTGTTTGAGAGTAAAATGTGAGAAAAGGATCAGATCATGTTCAGTACAATAATCAAGATTTTCTTTTAAGCCCAAGTTGTTTGCAAGCCAGACTTGGGATTGGGATTCGATAATGATAATGCAAGTGAAACATTGAAAATTAGGGAAGCAGAAATGCTCACAAATCCGAAAATAAAAGTGGTCTGATTTCTTTGTATAAATATATATCTGATTGATGTATTTGGCATTTTTACTCCTACATGAAATAAAATCCCATCCCAGAGCACCTGCATTTTTCCCTCGACTATTTTATTTAAGGAATTCCAAATAAATCCATACCATCCATACTGTGTTGGGATACCTTTTCTTTTCACAACGAATTCCCTAGTGCATGAATGACTGAACAACGTTCTTATTTTACTTATGCTACA
Source organism: Lepidocyrtus violaceus (assembly GCA_034696905.1). NCBI lineage: Eukaryota > Metazoa > Arthropoda > Collembola > Entomobryomorpha > Entomobryidae > Lepidocyrtus > Lepidocyrtus violaceus. The sequence continues at coordinate 19,331 of JAQGAI010000164.1, read as the reverse complement.
AGAAACATGCACTTGATTAATCACATCCTATCAGCTTTTTACGTAATATTTAAAATTAGAGTTAATATATAGGAAAATTTTATAGTAGGACTACATTCATTTTCTTCTAATAAAAAATTCCATAGCTAATTTCTACCAAATCAGTTGTGAAAGGATGCACCTGGCCTGATATAAAAAACAACAACTTCAATCATACTATGATACTAAACTTCAGCCTTTTGATGACGCCACCTGCCTCACACCATCAGTCTCTCTTTCTCTTATCCTCACCATAATATTTTGTTTGTTAATATAATAGACTTTGTAAACTGCCGTGTCTTGCGTATGAAAACAGATAACAGTTGAAGATTTTTTATTATAGCTTTTTTATTGCCTTGCCCGACATCATCTTGACTTGACGTTATTGTTAAATGGCTAGCACATGCCTTCTGTCGTTTCCATCAAACACCGTGAAAACCCACTTTTATCATTAGTTCTGATCATCAAGAAGATTGATATTTTCTACTTTCCATTTTCATTCCTCCCTCTCCCTCTCGAAATCTCACTTAAGCGCTTTAAAAAATCAACCAATCATCATTTTCAAGTGTGTGTTCTTCATTAAATTATTGTAAATAGGTGGGTTCTTCAAAATCTCTATAGGAAAAAAGTCTCCCTCATCATCATGTAATTTAGGTATCTATTATTCATCCAGTCAACCATGTCGATTGAAACAAGTTGAAGGAAAGAAGAAGTCACGATGATGATCAGATCATGCCAGTAGCAGCATGATCCAGTGAATCCAGTCAAATCAGACATCTGCATCTCCTCCATCCACGGTTCCCTTTCCTACACTCCGCTGGGACGGCAATCTAAAAATACTTCGGAACGTCATCATCATCTCATCTCTCGTGCCCATAATCATAGTAAAATCATCGTCATCCCTCCTCTCTCCTCCACTCTCACTCGGATCTTGATTGCATGGATCAGGAACAGAAGTCAAGACTCAAGATGATAATATCCTAATTTCATGCATTAAAATCAAATAAGAGCCAGAAGAGGAGCAGTAAAAAAGGGTTGAAGTCAATTTTCAGAGAGAAGTCTCCCCAACCATGCTCCTTCAACCTCCACCACCGTACCAAAAAAAAGAAACTAAATTTTCTATCCAATCCCAGCGTTCATTTGGATAAATCTCACGAGACTCTACGGAAAAAACTCAAACTTGCTTGTTTTATGTTGGTTATGTATCTGTATACAAAATACAATTCTTTTTAGTGCTTCTTTATTCATAATCAAGCTATTTATATTAGCCACTTGGAGAATGGAATGCTTCCTCATAATTTTGTCTCTCTTGGCCCATTCATCTTAATCATCTCACCATATTCCCATTGTATATTCAATCCCTGCGTCCTATAGTACCCCAGAGCAGATGCTCCTGCTAGAAATAGTTGTAGCTCTTCAAATCTCTTTAAAATTAGCTTTTCAATTCATTCCTCCATGAAATTATGATAATTTTCCATGGTTTAAAATTCATAATCACATATGCCTACAAACTCAGCTCGAATCGAAAAGAGAGAGCTAAATCCTTCGTGCCTTGTCATCGTCATCATCACCTCCCATATTACAAATGCATGAAAACCAATCTTTACCAAGCTCAACCCTTAAAACTCCAACAAAAGCCCAAGTCTAATCCAATCCCATAGCGTGATTGGTTAGCGTGTGAAAAATTTAGCATAAATTTAAATGCATTATTTGTCTTGCTAGAACAAAATTAAGTTTACACTTTACCGACTCATAGGCTTAGTCATTTTTTCTTTTTTTCCTGAACCTACATCATCAGCCTTGGCATGATATCATTCACATAACTTATCAGTAACGGACAACCAGTTGAGAGAAAAAAGAATTATGACGAGTTTCACAATGGAATAAAAAAGGAAGCGGAGACTCTCTGAGTGTAAAGTGTGTAGCTAATACAGTAACAAAGTTATTCTTTTTAATATTTAATGCAAAAAAGGCCCAAACACCGACAATGACAACCCTGCTGTTTATGCCATATCATTATTATTAGCTATCATTATAGCGCCTGCTGCCTGGTCACAACACATTAGAATAATGAGGAAGCTCTGAACCCAGAACCAAAAGAGGAGTTAAAAAACTGCATGCATATTAGATATAATAATAATAATTCAGAGGGAGAGAAGGGGGACTTCTTTTCTCTCTCTATTCATTTTTCTAAAAGGATAATCATAATGACTAAAAAAAGCTAGAAAGTAGCTACATAATACAAAGCCCTTGAATGATGATAAATCACATGAGCAGTAAGCACAGCACACACCAGCAGAGTAAAGAGTAAAGTGGGTGATGTGAATTGTAAAACTGAGAACTTATGATGGTGTGTGATGCGAAGCAAAAAATCAAGAGAGAGGAGAGAGAGGGGACAAATATTATAAAAACGACAAAACTCTTTGGAGCACAAGCCAAACTTGGAAGGAAGATCACATGCAGAGCCTACTTTAAAATTTGAAACGAATTTTCCCCATTCATCCTTTAATCATCGTAATAAGAATTGTAAATAAAAAAAACGTCGAGTTAGAAAAATGAGATGAGCTGTGCATATGGATCGAATATCATCAAGGAAGATAGTCCTTCTATTGCATTATATACCAGTGGCCTGGAATAAAGGAAGAGTTATTTCAACTTTTACCACAGAAAAAAATACTTTGCATTTTTTAACCAGTATTTTAAATTATATCCACTAGCGCTGAGTCGGCATCAGCCATCATGTCATAAAGTAAACCAAACACAATCACGCGAAACAAAATGCAGAAATATGATAAATAGCCATTTATGTATTTACTTTTGAAAAGCTTTTTTTATTTCTTTCCTTCGGCTGAAAAAAGGGTTGACAATTTATTTTCGTGCTTGTTGCCACACTCGCATTAGCACAGTTGTTGCGTGTTGTGTTTTCCTTCCTCTTTTTTCAAAAAAGAGAAGAATGAATGGAAAGAGTTGCGCTTGTGTGGAATTGTGTCGTTTTTCACAATACATTTAAAACTGAATATATTTAAACTTGGGCTTTAGACAGATAGGCATGATTGTGCTATAGGCTATGCGTGTGTTCACTTTATAAAAGACGAAACGAATCGGAGAATCTTATTGCTTGAGTTGATTCATTCAACCTCAGCCCTTTCAGCTTGGTTGAAATATTAAATTTAAATTTAGAAAAAAATATCATAGCAAAAATAACAGAGATCCGAATTCACAAAATGCTTGGCTTAAATGGGCAAGTGAAAAAAGGTGCAACAAAAAAAATCTGTTTGTATTTTCTACATATTTATCAATCTGAAAGTATAATAATGATTGTGCCGTAGCTAAAAGGTTTTTTTTTTCTTCTTTAAAAAATATCTCTCTTTTTACGAATGATGATGCAGTGAGGCAGTTGAAGCTCTCGCTACATTTTTTATATGATTACTTATACAGCTAGCACAGGCTGCATATGCTTTTTACTAGATTCGTTTTTTAAAATGAAATATGAAAATGGTGACAAAAAACCAAGGTACCTTTTACCATAAGACCAGTACGGAACAATGAAGTGGGGAAAAGGATACAACGGTTTAATGTAAGTATGCACTGTTGCGATGCCGTTTTGCTGCTGCTAGTGAAGCAGCTATTGAGAATATGCAGCCTAAGGAAATCTTGATGATGATGCCATCATCATCGTCAGACTCAGCAGCATCGTCATTTAGAAGAAAAGATTTTTTATATTCTTTGTGGAAAAAAAGTACCGTTGTATTTGTAGAAGTGTACTCAGCTGCTAGCAGGATATTGGATATTCAACTTGTAAATTATTTTTTATGCTCATCTCCATTATCCCAAGAGAAGGACCATCGTCATCATCATCATAAGAATGTAATCGAGGAGAGAAGAGTGATCAGATTGAGAGGATAGAGATGAAATATGAAATGAGAGATGAGAGCTTTAACAATCACTCATAGTCATTAGCAAATAATAGGAAACTACGGTACTGCTCCTACTTAAATACTTGAAAAAATACCGTAAACGGATACTCGATACTCATTTGAAAATTTATTTAAGAAATTTGAATGAATTGAAAGAGGACTATGACGGTGTAGTAGTGCTGTAGGTACTTGAATATTCATTTCATTTTAACATTTTGAGAAGAAGAAAATACACAAATGGATGTAGGCAAATTCCTCTTCAACAAAACTCTTGATCTCGTCATACTCAAAATTATCATCCAAAAAACACGCAAAGGTTTTCATTTTAAATTAAAAATAAAATACTATTTAAATCACCTATCTCAAGCCTCAGTCTTGTGCCTGCTTAAAAATGAACAGACGGATTTGATTTTTTAAACATATGCTAACCCCTTTATCACGCATACGCATCTCCATACGCCTGCGTAACCCAACGGCTGTATTGGCTCGCGCTGGAGCTTCTGCTTCAAACTCTTCTTCTTTCTCCTATCCCAAATTAATTTTTTATTCCAATTCAAAAATCCAACCCTATCATCTCCTCGTGATCAATAAAAAAGGTATAATAATAATGGTTTTACCTTTGGTTTTGAATTTGGATGGAGAGGAAATGCTAATATGAGCCGAGGAGCCCTTCTCCATTGTGAGGAGCAGACCAAACCCTTTGAATTTTTTTATTCATGAGATGTAGAGCCGAGATGAGATGGATGAAGCATCATTACCAGGAGGACCAGGAGCCTAAGCAAACGAACACTCGCTCGCTCATCCCGTATGTTACATAACGATAAGGATAAGAAAAAAAGGGTGAGCTCAACTCTTTGAATCAAAAAACTCTATTGTTGGAGAACGTGCATGGCTCAGATTGGTCGCCTCTCTCATTCTTATGGAGATTACAGAGCAGGAGAAAGAAGATGATGATGATTTAACAAACAAAAAGAAAGAAAAAAGGATGCAGATGCACTCCTGCTCGTATGCTTGTGCTCGGCACAAGAACAGAACGTGAGAGCTCATTAAAATACGAAGAGAAAATATATTCATGCATAAGATATGCGTGATGCTTGTCTATCGCCTGAGAACTCCACTCGGAGGAGAGTCTTTTTTATTATGCAGTCTGAATAGATAATGATGTGATGGGAAAGGATTGAGGACACGAGTCTACAATTCTATTGGATGGGGAGTTTATCCAATCCCATGAAAGGGTTGAAGTTGTTGTATCATCATCTGAATAAAAAAAGAGAGAGGAGCTAATTTAAATATGAAGACGAGATACAAATAGAAGCAGCCTATTTTAAGCTTCTTTTAGTCTGGGGCTTGCTGAAACACATCGACAGCATCACTCGACACAGGCTCAGGATGGGATATGGTTTATCATAGAATTTTTCTGAAATAAAAAGGTGCTCATATAATATGCGCGCATCCTTTCTCAGTGAGAACTAAAAATAAGTACCTACTTTTTCTGAAAGAAAAACTATTAAAGAATCGGAAGTTCAGTTAATGAGATCCTTTTTAAGGAAATAAATAATTATTGCCGCTTTATACGTATGACTGTAATTAAACTAATCCTTCGGCATTTACTTCTATTTTTGTCCTATTTTTTCTCCTTTTCTAATAAAAAGTGGGGAGGATACTGCAGGAGGGAATCCTTAACAAGTATGAACAAGAAAATAAATAGAAAAATGACTCGAAGAAAAGAATTGAAACGGTTGCTCTACTTTTTCTTCAGCATTATGTAATAAAATGTGTTAAGTGAAGTGCTTATTAAGCACTTTTGATCCTTTTTAACAATGCCACATCACAATTTCCCATTTTAGAAGAAGAAAAAATCATTTCGCTCTTCACAAAAAGAGCAATTATTAATATTACACAGTATGTACTTTTTTTCGTTCCCACAATTTTCTGTAAAAAAAACTTTTCGTTATAGTCATACATATATACCTTGTGGGAGCTCATCTTTTCTTCTGACAGCTTGCGGGGTATTCCATCATCAAAAGTAAAATTGGGGAAATGGATGATTTTACGGAAAAAAGGAGCATCTCATATTGATAAGTAGTTGTAAAGTGCTTTATACTTTATAGATAGATACTCGATAGATATAGGTTGTTATTAACATTTTTTGACTCAAAATCATCCATCAATTTCGTTTCACATAAGTAGGTTGAGAGTGAATGGATCTGTTGTAGATATTGGTAGGAAAACACAAAACTGTTTTGCTTACATATTTTCTTTCCCCTGATAAAAATCAAATGGGGGATGATGTGTTTTCCCCATTCTGCAATTTCATTTTATCTATGTAATAATATCGCCTCAGGCAGAGGACTTGACTTGACCACCAGTTGTTGGGATGAAAAATTTGTACTTTAGTACTGAGGTTATATTGCTCTTTTTACTTCAGTAAAATGATTGAGAGTTGGGAAAGCCTTTTTAAATATATTTTTTTCTTCTATTTATCAAAATGTGAATCATCCCAGCTCCCTTTTTTGGCTAGGCTAGGTAGGTTATATTAACCCATTTTTACTTAAAGCTTATGTTTTCATCCTTCTTTGTTGGAAGGATTTGATACAACAAACTCAATCCAACACTATCTTTAAAACGGTGATACTTAAAAAATATATTGACGAGATGACCTTCAAGATTCAATCTTTTTTTACAAAAACGTTTACGATTACGCAGGAATGGTGTCAATATCTTTTTTGGAGAAAAATTTCAAAATGATTGGCTTATTTGGCTTTTGAACGGAACCTTCTGCATTTCAGCTTGTTAGCCTTTTGGAAAAGGTAAAAAATACTGTCTGTTGGATACAAAGTGAAATCGGCTGGATCCAATATCCAATATTATGCCTTGTTTTGCCCATAGACGAACCACACCACCTACCTCTTCCTTCAAACCAAAAAAAATAATGTTGTGAAGAAGATGATGATCATGATGTGGCTACTTTTTTTGTTAAAATAAGAAACAAACTGCAATGGGTAATAATAACATAAGAGGAGCAGCAATTTTTAGTAATTTCCTTCAGTCTTTAACAGAAAAGGCACATTATTTGAGAAGGTGAGCTGAGAAAAGTACCGTTACGATATTCAGCCTGATCGACGACTATGAACCACCCTGAATATTGCATCTTCCTTGCCCTGTCTGAAGAAAAGGCTAATGGGAAGGTTATAGGTAATGCAAGACTGCCGTCATCATCGTCGTCGTCATTTTTTATGATCATATCAAATATCCGAGAAACTAGCTAAAACACGCATCCTCGTTTTTGTGTAAACATTTTTATTTTACAAAAAAAAAGTTCTGCATGAGATGTCCCCTCCAAAAATATATGGTAGCTTGCTTGGTAGCACGACCAACCGGTAAAGAAGACAATGGATAGAAAAGGACAAAAAACTCTCCACAGTTTACCTAAAAAAAGCTTTGACTCATCCTCAGCATATTGATCAGGATGATGACGACGGGGAAATTGAATAGGCAAATACACTTTACTATTTTTGGGGAGAAAAAGCATGAAAGCTTTAGCCCACGGAAATAAAATGCCGAGTCCTCCTCCTGCATAATGCATATTATGTAAATCCAGGGAAAACAATTTTTTTTTTGTCATTTTCCCCTAAAAAATAAGATTCACATTCAGATTTAGAAATAAAATGAGAAATGAGGATGTACCGAAAGGAGCAGTGAGAAATGAGTGAGTTTTTTACTGATTTTACCAGCAACTGGGGGAAAATCTGCATAATGTTTTATTAGGAAATAATATTATCATGTGAGAAAACCATGACCTAGCTTTACGGATGGAAAACAGCTTCATAAATATTCTTTTCCCTTAATTTCGACTTTCTGTGAGCAAAATGGTAACAAAAAATCCTCTTTTTAGGTAAATAAGGGGAAAATACATAATCTAGTGTGGCCGTATCCTCCTCTCCTCTGTGACTCAAATGAGGGTAGAATACAAAATGGACTGGAATTAGGAATGGGGGGAATAGGATGGAACCTGTAAAATAGCCAGTTTTGCTTTGCATACATAATCCTAATTTATTATTCCACTTCCCCGAAAATATAAAAAAGTGAAATGTTTTGTGTTGTGTTTATGCTGATGATGGAGAAGGGAGACGCATCCACACATGCATACATATACATAAATGTGTGTGCAGCCCAACAAAAACTGCTTGGTAAGCGAGCAAACATTAACGCTTCATTGAATCGACTTTTGAATAATCAAAGAAGCGGAATGGTAATAGTATCCCTCCCATTTTCTTTCATTTGCCGAGCTACACAAAGAAAGGAAGTATGGATAAATGTAAATGTAACAGAAAGTCAAAAAGAAACATTTTTTTATGGAAAAAAAAACTTTGATAATGTTGATATTTCATTTATTTGAGGAAAGGAAGCTGGCTTACGTAATATTTGATTTTGATCTGATTCCAAGCTATGCACAAGTAAGTGTGATATGAAATTAGGAAGAGCCTCAACAAATAGCCCATTTACCTTTTTTCAAATTTTAAGAAACGTAAAATGAAATGATGGATATAGATAGATGCGGATGTTGGTATTTATAAAATCGTATTGGTAAATACAGGAATGATGCATTTTAAAGTTTCTTTGTTCTCATTTCCTAAAGTTGGGAAAAAAGGTCTTGAGCAACGAGCAATGCAGTAAGGATACTACACACACATCCCCAGACATATTAAGGATCCTTCCATTTCGAAAAAGTTTCGACATCTTCAGACCAAACACGGTTTTGAGAGATAAAAAGAGCTTCCACTTGCCAAATGGCACCATACTGTGACTTGAGAGATTTTCTGAAGGGGATGATGATTACAATGATTTGAGCGAGTATCCGTCAAAAAAGGAAGATGTTTAGGTACCTTTCGCTACTCATTTACCCCTCATTTCGGAGGCTGGCATTTGAAAAATTATTCTTGCATGTGTACATGCAAACAAAATTGCCTATGGCATAGTGCAGAAAATGTGTTATTTTATTTTACAATATATTTGGAGTGATCCGATTGCTATAAAGCCATGTCTCATGAATGCATCAATCATGTCAAGAAAAAGCTGAATGGGATCCTCCGACTTAACTTGCGATTATGCTTAACAGGTTAAATTTTCAGTTTTCATCTTTTGACATATCAATCTCGTCTTATTATTCCCCCATGGCTAGAATACTGTTTGATAGACTCAACAGTTGATCTTTCACATAATAAAATGGTAACATAGCTTGGCATATGAAAATATGAAGTGGATTTTTTGATTCACTATAAAAACGGGAGGAGGAAGGAAGAGGGTGTGAAAAGCCCGGGTGTCATGTAAAAGTGGGAACAGCACTAAAGAAAATCTGATTTCATTCGAGGAGAAATAATAAAATAATATTTTTATACCTCATGTCTTGTGCTCAAACCGGAGAGAGAGAGGAAAGTTGAGAAGGGAAAGGGGAGAAAATTTGGATATGGCTGTTCTACACGAGCTTTACATAACATCCCTATTGTTACATGCCATGTGCACGTTGATAAGAGAGATATGGTATGATATGATTTACATGCGTAATATTCAAAGTGAAATATATTTTGTACCAACCTGTAGCTGGTGAGCTAAGACTTCGGTCCAATCTCTTGAGGGGTTCCGCTGTAAATAAAAAAGGAAAAGTCTCCATTAGATTTGATCGTCCATTTCGATATGAAAATCTGAAGTAAGATTGATTTCACTGCGAGGGTGGTCAATAATAGTACCAAGTATAATATGTAGGTAGTTATCTTAAATAATTTTTTTACACTATGTTTATCACCTAAATCTATTGCACCTGAAATAGTATCATATCGCAGCAGTTTGGAGTTCATTTGAATGAGCTCCCGAACTGGGGTCTGACACGAGTACTTCATTTTGACTAATTTCTTTAATAACTTTATGTAAAGCACATGCGCAATGGGCAACTAAATGCACTAGGTTGACATAGTCCTTCCACCAAAGTATCTTGAGAGCAAACTCAAACTTGAAAAGTGCTTTGTTTCACATTATTCATGGAATGACACGTGAGCCAGCAATTGCACATTGTATGCATATATGCAATAACAGCTCCAAATAACACATCACAACAAAGTCATTTCCTGGAATGTTCTTTTATTCTAATTGTGCACACAACAAAGTAATTAATTTTATTCATGCCACACTGACTGGTCTAACGTTGCCAACTTATAATAATCGTCAAAAGTAATCGATCGGCTAGCTATATTTTTAACAAAATTTTCAGCAATTATTGCAAAGGTTTGAGTTAATTCGTAATTACGATAGTTTGTTAATTGATAACGTAACAGCGGTAAACGAAAAAGCACTGACTGAACACATGTTACACTTTATGCTTGGCTCTTTGTCTTAAAGAATCCTTTTTCCAGCTTCGTTCACTTCAAAGAAAGGTGCTTCCAGCCAGCTCAACCTCCACCGAGAAACTAAACTGGTTAGCCGAAAAATTTAACATAACTTTTTTACCGACTTGGGATGATTTTCCATATCATATCATTGATACCTAGCCCAACCACCACCACCACTACCAAGAATAGAACTGGGGAAGACCCGTATAAGAATCCACTATCATATCATATCATAATAGATCCTTTCCAATTCTAGATCCAACAACCACCCTACCACTTTTCTACTAGAACTGCTCGGCTCCGTTACAAATCTGATTCTATGAGGAACGGGCATCCTTTCATGATATTTTTTTATGTAACAGCTATTGAATAAAAAACTATCCAGCCAAAAAGAAAGAGAAACAACATTATAGAGAGGAGCTGAGAGAGCCGGTTGCATGAATGGGGTACATACATTTAGCATACCCCAATGGATCTAGCTTATTTCATACATCCAAAACATGTTATAAAGTATCCAGTTTTTTATATATAGAAAGGAGAGCGAGCATACGTAATATTTTTTGTGGGAAGCGAGTACGATTACGTGATTCATGAAAGTGTGAAGGGCTCACCTCCACTTCAGCAGTTACTTTGGAAAAAAAAAGCTGGCACGATATGTATGTATGTGCATCATATCATCTTCATCACATCACTACCACCACTGCTGCTGCTTACTAACATTTTCAAGATAGCCTCAACACAAACTTCAACTTCTTCTCCAGCTTCAGAAAAAAATATATTTCATGGCTTTGGTAACAAAAGGGAAAGGACTGAAATAAGAATAGAACCTTCTTCACACTTTTTACATGTAAATTAGCCAAGTTTTTTGCTGCTCCACTGGCAATCCTGTAATGTGGGGCAGCACAACGGTAGTTGTGCAACTTTACCGAACCATATCCCAACCAATCCTCTGGAAAAATTCTGTATTGCACGTAATGTTACATGTCTTGTCATATACAAATTTTTTTCTTCATTTGATGGACCAGATGAAGGAAATGAAAGGAAGGAAGCATGAATTAGATTATGAATATAACAGTTTTTACTACCGTGACAGTTAGTAGCCAAGCCATGCATGTGAGAGTATTTTTTTATTTATAAAAAAGTGTACAATTTCACTATGTCAAAGTTATATAGATAAAGGGCAACGGCACAACCACCACCGCCGTAACCAGTATTGCCACGGTTGTGTGAATATGTCCCAACTTCCAACTTTATTTACATTTCAGCTCAGCAAACATATGCTGGCATTTTCCAAATAAAAATTCAATACATCTTAAAAGAAATTAAGTGACAATGGAGGGATGATGATGATGATGGAAGGAAAGCTGATATATCTTTTTGTAGATATTTTTTTCTTCTCCTCTCCCTTTTTACGTGACAATGAGTCAAAGAACCACAATAAAAGGGTATGTCTTAAGATTATCCTCAGCAGAAAATGAAATTCCAGTCATAATAAGCATAATAATAGCTTCTACATCGGGGAAGAATGATCAAAAGGTACAGAGGAAGGAGTTTGGATTGGATGCGGAGTGTATATTTAAAACGTAAAAAACTGAAAAGAAAAAAAAAAGATCCCGATCATGATGAGATGCGATGATGATCTCGTCTAGCATCTCCTCAGCTTCGACAAGGAAAAAAATAACAGCAACGGTCGGTTGTTGGACGTCAGTCTGTGTGCCTTCCTCCAACACGACCATAGGTAGTATTTTTTTTAAAGAAATCTTTGTCCAAACCAATTCCAACATTCTATGGCTATGCTACAGTTAATAAGTTTTTTTCTTCTTCTGAAGATGTTCAATATTGAATCATGATGCTTAAGCCCTTTTCTGACCCTTTCATATGTTTTTATACAGTAGCCACATCATCCAGAACTGACGAGTAACAACTGCTTTGGTTTTGGCTTGAGGTCCCTCATGAAAGACAATTCTGTCGTGTCGGGAGAATAAAGCACGCGTTTGAACGTACGCGTTTCTAACCAAGCTACCTAGTACCCTTTTTCTTCTTGGATTCAATACGGAAATGATTTTGTTTTGTAAGTTGGAGTGGAGAGCCTAGAAGCCAACGACGACAGACCGGCTGCATAACCATTAGCCGTCCACATTCCAATTATCATAAATGATGATGATGAGGACCTTGATTATGATTATTATCCAGAGGTCTCCCTTGTCAGTTTTTTACTGACTATAAATAAGGATGGAACATGAACACCTTTTCATGTGAAAAGGATAATGGTCATGGAATTTACGTATGGATTATTGAGACAAAGGTGAGAGATGAGAAGATTCAAATATACAAAAAGGGCTAACCAAAAAAGGGTTGGCAGAAGAGATGCATACGACATACGGACGACTAGCTGGGATTTGAATTTGGATTGGAGAAATGATCCGCTTTTGTATTTATGTACCTGAATAAAATTTGTTTGCTCATCTTCATATCAATACCATATTATTATGCAATAGGTATGCCTATTGAAAACATCCAACCCTTTTTTCACTATCCAAACTTAAAATATTATAATGTATGCATAGGTGAGTCTTTGGGTCTGATATAAAAGCCTACAAATTGCCATTTTTTATTTGCCCCCTCTCAACATCCTTCATCGTCGGCATCGACTCAAGCTCGGCTCAACCCTTCCTCTTTTTTACTCTTGACTGGCGTGTGTGGTGTTGGGGTAATTTCCATATTACGTCTTGTTCAACACTCACCATCATCACCACCACCTCCTTCCCCGTTTGATACGCTGTTGAGACCTCCACTGGGGGTTGCTCACTTACCCAATGTAAATGATATTATAACAAGGGAATTTACATATGTAAAACGAGGCTATTACATAATCATAATAATCGTATGCATGACTATGTATGTAGTAGCATGTCTTTTTTCCAACCCTCCCTCCCATTCTGTTATAGCTCTTTTTCTCCCTTGTAAGCTCAACCCTTTCCTTACTCCTCAGGATCGTTTCATGGTTGGTTTTTTATCGTTTATATTCATGTTGCATTTCATGTAGTCATCCTTGTTTATTGATGAGAATGGGCTATGTGCTCATCATTATACATTATCGACGCGGTATATTTTTTTCCAGCCCTCTTCATATCTGTTACTTCCTTCTGACTAGCGCATCATCTTTGTTGTTTTTTATTCTTGAGTTTTTTTTTGAGCTGACAGCCGCGGTAATAGTAGTCGAATGCCTAATCATCCCCTCATTATCACCCTGTGCATGTGTTTCAATCCATCTGTGAGTCTAGCTAGCTTAAATTTTTGTAGATAAAAAGGATCGTCTTTCGATTTTCTGTTGAGCTTGTTATTTATCACCCAAATATACATTGTTATTTGCATGTCTACTTCATTTTTCCGAACTCAACTAAACTAGTTCATTTTTTTAGACTGGGGCTGGCCCGCCTCGTTAGCTCAAGTAATGTGTTATTTTCGTAGTAAAAAGCTGGAGCCCCTCTGCCACTGCGCGCCTGCTTTTCCGCTGCACGCACGCAACAACAAACAAGATCAACAGAAGAATAAATATAGTAAAGTAGATCATTAAAACCTTAATTGGTTGATAATTATGCTTATATAAGCTGCTTTTAATTTTGGGGAAGCCAATGAGTACAAAAAAGCTATCTTTAAAAATTGTATCTTTTCCTGTGCTTGGCTTCCCCTTCTTTACTTCATTCTTTTGATCTGATCAGACGGCATGTGCTCAACCAACGCTTGTCCAATAAATTTTCAAAACCAGCCAAATAAAATATACTGGAATGGGGAAAGAAGCATTTTTGGTATTTTTACTATCGAATTTAATAGTTTGAAATACAAAAGTACACTTTTTTTTATCGAATTACGTCTTTGTTCATAATACCATTATCCTCATATCAGATTCCCTCATTAAGCCACTAATTGATCAGGATTATTTATGAGGTGCGGATAAGTGAGAAAAGAGGGTCTTCTCTCTGTCTCTCAAACACCACCACCATCAACCCAACTTGAACATAAGCTGTTTTAATATTCGGATCGTTATAAAACCTCACACATCACATTTTTAACATATCCTTTTTGCTAACTTTAGTTTTGAATAAATTTTCCCCAAAAACAAAGTATTTTGTTGGTTGACCAGTGTTCTCCAAATGCGCCATGGCCAGTTCCAGTGGCAGATGGATGATTCCAATGATCGGTGCATGTAACATGTCAGCACAGAAGGTAATGGATCACCACACCATAATCATCACTCACTTATTATAATCATTATTACCGTAAATGTGTATGATTATGGATGATGTAAATAAAAAAAGGATTGCACATTTATTTGCCGTTTTCACTTCCCTCCCCGTCTCTAGTCTAGTCCCTGCATAAACTTTATTTTTACAAACAAAACAAAGGATAGTATAACGTGTTTTTAACACATTTTCTCCATTTCTTGCATATGTTTTGACGGAGGGGTGGAATAATTATCTCATCATTTATACAAACACAATATGCATGAACGTTAATAATTTCTATTTTATCCAAATGCTGCGTTAATAAGGAAATATCCATTTTTTATTCTTAGTTCGGATAATTTTTTCACTGGTTAAGTGCTCGTTGCATTGCGTGTGAACATTGATAAAAAAAATAGGGACTCCTTTTACCAACATTTTGGTAAAAGTGGCAAATGCACCAGAGAAACTGCTGTGCTGTGGAGGAATCCTTGTTTGTTTACAGGAAAAATAGTGCGAGGACTGGAATATGACGAGGACTTTCCGCTTCCACTTTTCATACAAAAAAATATTATGCAATTTGGGTTGGTCTTGGTATGCACGCATGACATCAAAAATGAACAGATGCAGATGACATGGCAAAAAATTATTAAACTGAAAACAAAATTGTAGCCAAATGCTTTCAATTGATTCGAGAGTGAGTTTGAGGTGAGCAGAGCAAACATATATTTATTAACAAAAACTGAATCTTTTGGAATTTTATCTGTTCGTTGGCAGGATTATAATAGTGATAGGTAACGTTTAAAAAGTTTAGCTCTAACTTCGACAAAGGGAGGAAGATGAGTTTGTGCGTTTGTTTATATATTATTATGTAATAAGGGTGCAGCAAGAATATTATTATGCCATTTTTCTATATTATATTTGTGACAATATTTGATGTATTAGTATAAAATGCAGAATACAAAGTGGAATAAATTTCCCCCGCGTGATTGATGCCCCTTTTCAATAAAAGACAGAAAAGACCTACTCTATTCAATTGTGATAAAAAGTATTGAACAAACATACTTTACTTTTGCTTGGCCGTTCTGCCTGCATTTCCAATTTTCAATTGAAATTTCGAGTCTTGTTTGTTTGGTTGGTCTGTGTATGGTGTAGACTATGTGGCTAGGAATAAAATGCAGATTATTCCTTCCAGCACCTTTTTTCCCTAGGAAGATATATAGATCCACTGCTGCTGATGCAAATAAACCAAACCACTTGTAAATAACGCTTAGAGGCAGGCTGCAACTAAGCTTCCCTGTCAAAGCATATCTTTTGAATTGAGAAGAGTTTCGTTTATTTTTTTCATAGGTAAAAATTATGTCACTCATCCTAACCGTTTTTAGTGTCATGCTTTTGGTTAGGCCCTCTGATGCAGAATAAAAACTTTTTTATGTTGATTTTGGATGATCAGCTAGACCACTGGGTTGAGGCTTTCCTTCTTATTCCAATCCCCTAAGAAAATAAACAGCAGCCCAGCAAGGAGCATCCGATTAGAATACGAAGAGGATGAGAGACTTTTACTTTGCATTCATTCTTGGAAAAAGATAGGATGATCATATTTGATCATTGATTCTATCTGATCATCCAAGAAAATTCAAGCTTCTTTTTACTCATCCGTCCCCATCTATATCTGTATGTTAGGTTTTAGCTGGAAGGAATGAAAACATTCCCAATCAATCTTTTTCTTAAAAAAAATCTGTCCATTTTGAATTTCTCCGATGTAATGTCGCATATTATACCATCATTCCCTTCCCATATGTAAAAGGTATAATATCATTCATGATATTTTTTACCCATTTTCCCATTTATTTCTCCGATGTCCTTCCTTGTTTTCTTTTCATTTATAAACCATTTAACTATTGTATTCTGACACTAAACTTACATATTCATCGTGAAAAAACAGAAGTCTGATGCTGGAGAAACAAATGTATTACGATGGAGGTCTCTTCTGGGACTCTATCTTTTAATATAGTGCTCCCTTGGGCCATATTCCTCCTGTGTCCATCCATGCCCCGGTCATAGGAGTCTTTCTACCCTCTTGGATTGTTTTTTATGTATTCCACTACTTCACTTCTTTGCATGCATATAAATGTATTCCATTCTTTTCCCAATACTTATCCCACCAAAAAAAAGTTACATAAAGTGAGGGTAAAGGAGGGCCAGGATGGAAATGGACATTGCAAGAGAGAAGAAAAAAACTTTCATGCGTGCAGACTTTTCCCCTCATTTTACATTTCCTCTTTCACATTTTTTTAAAGGTAAGAAGAAAAACGAAAACTTTTTTTGTGATACTGTCCATTGGAATGACCAGCGTCCACTACATCCTCATCCTCTACCAGCATCAGCAAGGAAGAAAAAACTTCATTTTATTCTCTGAAAAAGAAAGTCCAAGAAAGGTGGAATACTTAAAAAATATAAGCTATTTTTATATGCAGGTTCCTAAGTTTACATAATAATGGATAGAGAGGATGGAAAGAAGAGAAGGAAGAAAAAATGTGGGAACTGTTTTTTTTGTTCTCCTCTTCTCAATTGCCATTCCCATTGAGTATGCATATATGCAAAGTCAACATTGCCCATACTTATATATTTTTTTCGAAGGATCGAAGGGAAAATTCATTGATTCAGTGAAACGGACAAGAGAAAAGTAAAGAAAGGAAGAAAAAATCTCAGAGAAATTGAACATTCGATGTTCGTGATTTCTCTGGAAAAAATACCTACCTACATACATATATCCTTGCATAACATATCTACAGGCAAGTGAGCAGAAGGATGGAAGTTTTTTCCTCCGTCTCTCCTCCCGTACCCTGATATTTTTTCTCAGGGAAGAAGGTACACAAAGAATAAAATGTCAGCTGGAGGCACTTTTCCTTCCTCTTTCCCGAAAGAATGAGGGAAAAAAATTGGAATTGGACTTGAAAAAGAATGGCGTGTTAAATGTTATTGAAGCCAATGATCATCCTACTAGAATTACATGGTTTGCGATTTTACAAACTCTACTCCAATGTATGTAATTTAAAAAAAAATTAGTCGAGTTGTTTGTTTAGTAACTTTTATGTTACCAAATCTATGAAAATCTAGAAGGCGGGGGTTTTACTGCACATCCCTTTTTGCCAGAGGCGCTACAATACTAAATGACGTGGCGCTACTACTACTCATTAAGGTATGTGTCTATATTAGACGAAATACGGTATATCTGAATTAACTGATTGATTATTTTACATTTGTGTTCAAGTATTTTCTAACGAAGGGAGCTCCTAATCTTTTTATCTAATCCCTTTTTACTAGACGATTAAAGCATCTGCATCATATCCTGTGCTCCTGTCACTGTCATATAAGAACATTCGATCAATCACACTTTTAAAAGTATTACCTGCACCTCATTCGACACTTTCCCCCGTTTTGGATGCATATAAATAGCAGAGCCATCCCCTGCAATTAGCTACTTCCTAGAAAGACGTCGTATTCCAAATATACTCAAATTTACAAAGTGCAATTTTACCTTGATTTCAACAATGCTGAAAATTGGTGCTAAAGCGCAGGTTGTGATTGCAATCATAATCAGTCATGCATTATTTTTGGGGTTGGCTACTGCAAGAACGACAGTGACTTCCGAAGATAATGCAAAGTCTTTGAAAGTTCCAGTACCAAATGGTAACAGTAGTTTTGTAAAATACTTTTTGTTTTCGTTGTTTCTGTCTATCCATTTTTACATGAATGGTGACTAATTAATGTTATTTTTTTTAATTTTCAGACACAAATCTTCTGGGCTTAGTGTATTTAGGGGTGGTGGACGGGAAGTCCTATTTTATTGAACCTAACGTAACATTGGTATGGTGATCCGAAAGACATGCATGCTTTTAGTTACTTTTTAATGAAAATAATTAATATAATTTGATATTTACTTTTTCACAAAAAGAATTGGACTGCTGCCAAGGCTTACTGTGATAACGCCAATCTAGAACTGGCATCGATTGAATCAAAGGAACAGGCTGATTTTCTAAATCGAACACTACGGCAATACACCGAAGGAACGCGTATGTCAATTAAAGTTCAATTTTCTTTTTAACTTTTTATTGGATGTCACAATGAAATCAAACATTTACCATTTTTAAAGGTCTATGGACATCACTACACGAATCCCGACTTCCATCGATGATGCAATGGGACGGGACTAATCATACTGCGAACCCGACCTTCCTTACAGACTGGGGTTGGGGAGTACCTGCCTATCAATACTGCACATATACTTATACTACTGCTTCTTATATACGAATGTTTACGATTGGATGTCAAACCAGTCGTTTTATTCTATGTCAATCACCTTCGGCATAAATATTAAATTCAGAGCCAAATGCGCATTATTAAATAAAATTGTCGAACGAAGGAGAAATTTTGGATAATTTTTGTCAACTCAATTTTATCTGGCATCACAAGTACAAGTAAAGCTTCCATGGGCTCTCATTAAACTTATCTAAAATTAACAAATCCAGCCAAGCAATTGAGACGCCCAGCGGAATAAGGCGCTTACAGAAATTTTGGCCGTTGCTAAGTCTAATTAAAATAATTAAGATATCTGTAATACCATAGCGAATTAATAAACTTGGAAGGGCGGTTGTCAAGTGACTTTGGTAATACATTTACACATAGCAACATCCTGTAAGCGCCTTATTCCGCTGAGCGTCTCAATTAGCACCCGCTGAGAAATGTTAGCCTATCGGTTTGTCTCCATTCACCCTCCTACTACTGAA
>JAQGAI010000163.1:0-25713 GCA_034696905.1 Lepidocyrtus violaceus | reverse complement strand
GCATGTCGATGTCGTAGTCTTCGAAGTAGGTGACGAGATCATCAATCTCAACCTTCTTGATTTCAACTCCTTCAACGTCGAGCTCCTCGTGGGTGTATGGGGTAAGGCTGTCCTTGTGCTCCTTGAACAGGTTGTCAATGTGCTTGTGAAGGCGGAAGAAGGCGGGGTCTCTGGTGGCAGTCTCGAAGTGTTCCATGACGCCTGGTGGCATACCGAATTTCCCGAGGGGATCCACCACACGGCCAAGCATGATGTGACCAAGGTTGTGGAGGGATCCGTAGTAGTGGGGGTTGATGGAGTTGTAGCTGGCTTCCACCATGGCACCCAAAATGTTGATTCCTTCCGTGTTGTTCAGGGAAACGTGGTGGGTGGCATCATGCTGGTAAAAAAAATCAAAGATGCAATTTCATTTCAATCTATATCTTTGAAAAAAAAGGAATCCGGTCAGATTTGTTATCATATTATATCAAGATATTGTTACTTACAGCATCAAGGGCCATTCCGGAGGAAATAGCTTCCCGAATACGTTCTTCATAAGCCTCCAAATCAGCAATGCGAACATCCTTCAAGTCGTGGAACATGAAGTTATCAGGCCTGGCTGGGAATTCGCCACCCTTGCGGTAGGTGGTTTGGGGGTAGAATCCTTCAACAATGGGCTTGTTCCACTGGAGGGGCTCAACCTCATTCAAGTTGTTGGACAGTCTCTCGGCATCGAAGCGGGTGATGAGTTGATGATGCATGTGCCAGAAGAGCTCTCCCTTGCGGTCCTTCATCATCCCGTATTTCTCTTCGTTCCACCAGAAGGGCCAGTCTTGATGGAAGACGGCGTGATGGTTGTTCATGCCCACATCTTCTCCGAAGTATGCAACACGTTGCTCAGGGTTGCGAACGGTTCCGGTGAAGTTCATGTGGATGACAGCATCTTCCTTTAGAGATCAGACCAAATGTTTCATTCAACTAAAGTTAAAATTGTTTATTGTCCAATAAGTTAACTTTCATCATTGCCTTTCACTTACTTGTCTCATTTTGGCAGCGTACGCTTCATGGATGACTTGGGAGGTGACGAAAAGATGGGGATAAGTCTCGTAAGCAGGGGGAAGATGGATTCCACGGGTGTCCGCACGATGAAGAGTAGCAACGGACAGGGCATAGATGAACATGCCTTCGTTGATCTTGTCACGAGCCCAACAAGCAGTCTTGTGGAAGGTGTCCCAGTCCTTGGCAAAGAAAAGGGTTTCAAACATCAGGATCATCTCACGGCGGTGCTCATCATTGAACAGGTTGAAGATCTCGCCGCGATGGAGGAGTTTCCCGTTCTTCCACTCCTTGACCAATTCCTTGACAACGCGGACATTCTGGTAGAAGAAAAGAGAAAAGGCTTGATTAAGTTCACTTTCCTCCGATTCGTCGCCATGAACTGTGAGGCATTGGTTATGCAAGGAGCTAATTGTTAATTAATTCGTAAGTACCTTATAGTGATCCAAATGGGCGAGGGGGTCATATTGCTCTCCGATCGTTTTCTGATCCTCGTAGAAGTTCAGCTCGTGCACCTTATTCAAGAACTTGAGGATTTCTTTTTGCTTCGTGAGGAATTCCTGGTCGGCGGGGGTAGTGGCTGCAGCAACGGCCACAAGACCGCAGGCAATCAACGCGAGCGCAAATCGTGCCATGGTGAACAAATACGGGCTGCTGTAAAAGCTCTGGAGATTCATCTTTCTCGGTGGTCTGCTTTTATACTATTTCCTTGGAGGAGGTTGAATCGCTACATTTAATTTAACCTAACCATATATAAATAATGTCGTCCATTCTCATCATTACTACCACCGTTTCCAATAGCATAACCGGCCATCTTCATCCTAATCCCAGCCCAACAGTCATAGTCATATAATACCTTCATACAAGCTGGGGTCACCTCTTGACCTCAAGAAATCAGAAATGGTAAGTGAGCGAAGTGTACGAGTATAAACTCATCAGTAAAGTGAGGTAACATGCTTATAGCTTGGATGCATTACAAGTTTGCTTGCATTAGACCATATCTCTAAAATTGCATGTATGAAGTGAATTTATAATTTACATGAAATGAAATGGAAATGCACAAAACCATTCCAAGTCATCTATGTCCTTGGTATCCAATGACATTCTAGTTGCTGTTAGCCATTCGGTGCAGTGATAGCTTAATAACTTTCAGTGGATTACGTAAATGATTTTTCTTAACTTTTTAAGAAAAAAATAAAAATAAAGTTTAAAAAATCCTCATGAAATGATCTGTCGTGTCATGTCAAGTCATTATCTCTTCCGACCTTAAGGAAATATGATATTTTCACCAACTGCAATCTAATGACAAGACAATACCTAACAAGCCAAGCCCAAAAATCGGTTCCGTGCCTTTGTATTTTACTTGCTCCTACGTCCGTATCTGTTTTAAATATGTGTTATCTAAATTTTTTGCAGATTCATGAAAGTTCAGTCACATTGAAATTAAATTAAACTCGCCATGTCGTATGTACACATAATTTATCCCAAACGGCCTTGATTATTCAGCGTTTTTTTTAAAGGTTTTTCTTTTAAAAAAATTTGTAATATCAGCAGAGTTAACGATAACGACGTTTAAAAAAAAAGTATTTCAGCTTCAGATCACACTCCCCAATCCACTAGCTCACGTATGCACAGAGAAAGTTCCAGAGAATTGGAGAGCAGGAATTAAAAAGTAAATGACAATATGCCTAATTGTTGCTCTATCTCCTTCGGGATGTACAAAATCATCCACATAAGAAAAACTGAAGACGCTGCATAGTAACAAGGGCGGGTTAAACAAACCATGTCATTTCTTCATGGTTTCAACTAAGACTTTGCATGGTTTACTTCCCCATATCATAATCGTACCTCCTTTAAATTCTAAAGTACAATTAAATTTGCACTTTATTTGTGGAGCATAACAAGAAAAGTGACCTTCACCGCCGGTCGTAATCGGCATTTTGAAAAAAAAAATTGTTATGCTTAGTTGTCATTTTCAAAAACAACTTATTCTTGAATGCCGTATGACTAAACTATAGTGTAACTTTCAACCCATTTAAAAAAATATTAATCCCATCATAATCAATCATCCTCGGCAATGTAATCAGTTTTTATGGGTACAAAATACCGGCCGGCTTTCCCGTGAGCACATGCACAGTTGACAGTTTTGCACTTGGGAGAAACTGCATAAGTACCTAGACATTAGACATGAATATGCTGTTTTGTAAGTTGCGTAAGATCTGATGTGAAAATTTTCACTTACCAACAGCTAGTGTTGAGATAAGTGCATTACAGTTACAGAAAGAATACGTGCAACTTGCACTCAACAAAAAACTACTCATTACACTTTCATCGTTTAAGCCTAATCTTGAAAAAATACGGGTCAAGATGGCAACAAATAAATTTTCCTTTAAGAAAAAAAAATACTGGACTTTTGATAAGATTCGAACTTGACTCACTCCTTTCCTTTACCCACGGATACTATTCCACATCTTATCGGATTTTTAATTGATATCCTCGGCTTTCTGCAATCTTTGTTTTTTTGCACATAACATGGATAAAATGTTGCATAATGGGCTATATTTAATCAATTCATTTGACGTTTTTTTGGAGATGTAGTAAATTTGATATCAATCCGCCGTGCCGTACATACAATTTATTATTTATTACCTTAAAATTGCAAATGCAAATTACAAAATTGCAAAATATGACAAGATGTGGTTATTTAACAATGTCCGTCTAGACAAACGTTAAAGCATATTGCTTACTCCGAAATTGTTTTAGCAAAAAATGATTTTGCAAATCGGGTCAACAAGTCGTTATTGCATTTGCTTTCATTCAGTTTTGGGAGTGGAGGCACATGAGAAGGATTTTTCAGTTTAATTATGATTTTTACTAAACGAAAAATAATTTCAAAAAGTGAAATTCTAGTTAGCGGCTAGGTCTCACCAGTCATGTTGTAGTCTGAACTGCTCAATTTATTTTAATGACATTGAAAATTAAATGACTTAGGCACTAAATCGGTCGGTAGGTACGAACGTAGAAATGTACTTGCAGCAGTAAATTGGTAATCCAAGGATAAGCAAAAATCTCGTATGCTCCCCTGCTCGTATCCTGTCAATAGTTTGGTTGGCTTAACTACATTTGTTAGATATCCAATTAATTTGTTATAGTTATCGTATTTTTATGCCTGTCTTATTACACGAGCTGAGCTTGACGAATGAATTGCACGAAAGGAAGACTGGAATGGACCGCTGATGATGCTCCTGGTATATAAGGATGAGCCAAGTGAAACCGTTGTCCGACTTTCAGTTTAGATTGAAAGGGAAGCCTGTGCAAAAATGAAGTTCTCAGTGGGTCTCCTCCTTGTTGCTGCAGTAGTCTTTGGCTCTGCATTAGCAAAAGTAGAAAAAGGTAAAAGAAAAAAACAATCCTGCGAGATTAGTAATTTCATAATTTTATTTTCCATTATTTTTAAAAAAAATAACGATAATGATGATGATTTCTTACAACTTCTTATGCAATTTGTTTTGTCTTTTGTATTTTTTTTATGATTTAGCCGACGAAGCCTTTTTGAAAAAGCAGTTGGCCGTCCTCAAGCTCACCTGGAAGCTCTCCTCTCCCATTGAAGACCCCGACCAGAAGGCCATTGTTGACTCCTACCATCCATGGGAGCACCTGGCTGACTACACCAATCCGGACGTTGTCAAGCACTACTTTGAAGCAATCCAACATGGGGAGCATCAAAAGCGCGGGGAGATTTTCAATCTCTTCGAAGACTCTCACCGGAAGCAAATGATCGAGCTCTTTGAGATCCTTCACGAGGCCAAGGACTGGGACCTGTTTTACAAGACTGCCGTAGCCGCCCGCGAAGTCACCAATGAAGGTCAGTTCTTCTATGCCTTCGCCGTGGCTATTCTCCACCGTGAAGAAGGGTTCATCCTCCCACCCCCATATGAAGTCTTCCCCCATCTCTTCACCACATCCGATGTCGTGAGACTGGCCTACCGTGCCAAGATGACTCAAACTCCAACCGTCATCCCGATGAACTTCACCGGCACCATTCGTAACACTGAGCAACGCGTCTCCTACTTTGGGGAGGATGTTGGTAAGTGAAAATATTTGCAACATGCCTGGGGCATGGTGATACAAAAGGTGAGTTTAGAGCTTAAAAAAAAATAATTTATTTCCCTACATGAATTCAGGCATGAATGCCCATCACAGTCATTGGCATCAAGAGTGGCCCTTCTGGATGGAGGAGAAGCACAACACTCACAAGGACAGGAAGGGAGAACTCTTCTGGTACATGCATCATCAACTCACCGCCCGTTTCGACGCTGAAAGGCTTTCCAACTACTTGAAGAATGTGAAGCCCCTCCATTGGGACAAGCCCATTGTTGAAGGATTCGTTCCCAAAGCTCAATACAAGACTGGACACGAGTTCCCATCCCGTCCAGACAACATGATGTTCCAGGACTTGCCCTTCCTTACTGTCAATGATATGAAGCAATATGAGTCCCGCATTCGCAAGTCTATTGCTGCCGGATTTGTCCTTACCAAGGATGAGTCTGTAAGTCCATTTATCTAATTGCAATTACTTTTACATGGAAATCCACAAGCTCATTTTTAATAAGTGTCTTTTTATAGCATCATCATATGCTCAGCATTAACGGAACGGAAGGAATTGACATTCTCGGCTCCATCATTGAATCTTCTGCCTGCTCCGTCAACCCCAAGTTTTACGGAAGCTTGCACAACAATGCTCACATCATGCTATCCCGTGTGACGGATCCCAAAGGAAAGTTCGGAGTAAGTGACTATTCGAGTGAAGAGTTTTTCGTTCAAGAAAATAATATTGAAATGAATGAGGCCAAATTACTAAAAAAAATCTCTCTCAATTTTTGTTTCAACAGATTAAATATGGCGTTCTCGAACATTTTGAAACCGCAACCAGGGACCCTGCCTTCTTCCGATTGCACAAGTATATTGATAACCTCGTCAAGGAACACAAGGACTTGCTACCTCCTTATACCAGGGTGAGTTTTTTTAAGAGTCTCATGTTACCCCAAAATAAACAAGTCAAGCCAAAAAATATATATATTATGTAAAACGTATTTGATTTATTTGATAGGGAGAGCTGGAACTTCCAGGCGTTCACGTTGATGCCGTCAAAGTGATTGGAAAGAGCAAGGCCTCCACACCCAACCTTCTCGTCACCTACTTCCAAGACTTCTACTTTGACCTCACCAATGCATTGGACTCATCCAAGAATGTGAAGGATGTGGATATCCAAGCTAAGGTCCGCCGCTTGGCCAATGAGCCTTTCGAATATGTGATCACAGCTACTTCTGATGTTGAGAAGAATGCCGTCGCCAGGATTTTCATTGCCCCCAAGTACGACTACTACGGTGAAGAAATCTCCCTTGACAAGATGAGATGGCAAGTGATTGAGTTGGACAAGTTCGTGATCAAGCTGAAGCCAGGCCAGGTACTAACTTCAAATATTTTCTATAGTGTCTTATTTAACGAGTCGTAATGCTAATTAAGTAATAATTGATTTGAATAATATTCCTTCAGAACGTGATCCGCCGCTCTAGTGAAGCCTCTAGTGTGACCATCCCCGACCGCAAAGGATACAAGGAACTCATGAAGATGATGACCGACGCCATTGAAGGAAAGAAGGACTACCATGTCAACAAGAAAGTCCGTCACTGTGGCCTCCCACAAGGCCTCCTCCTCCCCAAGGGAAAGCCCGAAGGAATGAAGTTCAAGCTTATCGTTGCCCTCACCGACCACGACCATGACTTCCACACGGAGCATTACAATGATAATGATGACAACTCCCTGTCCTACTGCGGAAACATGGGTGGTATGAACCCAGACACGAAGCCTATGGGATTCCCCTTCGACAGGAAAATCACATGCATGGACACTTTCAAAGTGCACAACTTCAAGACCACGGAAGTCACCATTCAAAATATTCCAAACAAGAAATGGGAATGAGATAGGTAACTTATATTTCATAGTTCAAAACATTCTATTGTAAATCAGTATAACCATGTGAAATTGAAAGAAAGAAAGAGCTATATTTACACAATACACAAACAAACTACTTTTTTGCAGAATAATTAAGTCTTTATTTAAAAACCAAAGATAAAAACGTACAGGACATTTAATAATACTTAGAAATTCGCACATGCATAGTTAAGTACACTATATTTATATTTTCGTTAACTTTCCCTTCCCCGACCCTTTCCCTTCTTTTTCCCTGCTCTTCCCGATTCAGCCATTTTGGCGTTAGCCTGCACAGCCGTTAGCGGGGCTGCGTGTCCCGTAGATTTTATATGGCGGAAGAGCTTGCTTCGACTTGGAAAGTTCTGATTGCAGACCATGCACTTTGAGGGCTGATTATCGTTGTTCTTCTCGTCGTCGTCTTCTTTAGAACTCACTTCACTAACTGGTTTCGCGGCCTGAGCTTCCCCTACTGTGGCTGTGCCACCTTTCTTAGCCCTTCGCTTCTTTTTCTTAGAATTTTTTGAAGTTTCAACTTCTGCTGCTTCATCGTCTGAGACTAAATTGACTGGTGGTTTCTCTTCTAACTTATCACTTACATCGCTTGCAGCTATACTCACATTCCGATTCCTCCCCTTTGCTTTAGCCTTAGTCCTACTTGAGATGAATGAGGTAAGATCTGGCTCCTCCTCGTCTGAATCAGGATTGGAATTTGCATCTTCGACGGCTAAGCCATTTAATTTCTCTGTGATAACTTCGGTGCTGGGGCTGGGGCTTGTATCCTTTTCGTCATTTCCTTCTTCGGCAGTGTCCGTTTCTCCATCAAGTTCATTTTCGATTTCTTCTGCTTCTTCTGCAGACTTGCCGTCTTGACTCTTTTCATCATCCAGATCTTCTTCCTCTTCGTCTTCACCTTCACCGTCTAGCATATCGTCATCTTCCATTTCTTCTCGGAGCCTCTCAACCTCAGCAAGATGCTTTTTTGATTTCTCGTGGTTTGCAAATCTGTAACAAATATAGTGTGAAACCAAGGCTTTACGTAATATTCTGGATATCTAAAACATCACAATACATTCAAGACATTGACAGTAATATGAAATTAAAATTAGGTATTACGCTTTGTCCGTCCTAAAGGATTTGTTGCATGCTGCACAATATATTATCTCTTCATCTGACTCATCATCTGCAGAGTCGTGGCCACCATACTCATCAGCCATTTCCTTCAGATGGACCTACACAAATCAATCAAAGTTATTTCAGAACAAGTTGTTTGAGTTTGCCGTTGACATACACAAGCTGGCATGGTATTAAATAAATAAAAAAGTACATTGATTTTTTGCTGCTCCTTTTCCCTTTCCTTTTGGACGGATTCTAAAGCCTTCTTTCTCTCAGCCAATTTCTTTGCTTTCTCTTCCTTCATCTTTTTTGCAATTTCTGCTTCTTTCAGTTTTCTTGCTGCCTCCTGCCGCGTGCGCCACTCCTGGACTCGTTTATCTTTTCGCTTGACAAAGTCTACTAAAGCTCTTACTTGCTGATTCCAAGCCTTCTTGGCTTCAGAGCGAACCTTTTTATTTTCTCTCTCCATCATTCTGGCAACCTAAAAAAAAACATGATAAGTTAAGGTTATGATTGATTTTCTGATCCAAAAAAAATACAGCTCAACACAAAATCATTCAATTGATTCCTAGATAAAAACGGAAAACCTTACATAGCGGTTTCCAGCACGCCTGGAGTCATACTCGTCCTTCCACATGAAGGATTTACAGGTGCAGTACGCTTCCCAGAAAGCGTAGAATGAGCCAACGGTCTATTTCACGACAAAAAACCGGTACAATTAGTCACCTTCGATTCACACTATTTTTTCGAATCGATTATCATTACGATGAGATTACATTCCAGATATTTCTTTCTTACATCTTCATATGAGCTTAAAGAATCTCCGAACGACGGTATGTCCTCCTCGCAACCCCCATCCACTTCTTCATTAGCAATAAGTTCAAACACTTGTCTAGAATTTTCCAGCAATTAAAAAAGTTAATCATCTACTGTTGTGCTACCAGGACTGATATAATTAAATTTTCAAATAATAAATTACGAATTAAAAAGTTTTTTTTACTAACCTATACACGGTATAAAAGCCTTTCTCCTCATCGTTATATCCACTAAAGCAACTTGAAGTGAAGTAGGGGAACAGATCCACAATGAAGTCGTCATCATCTTGTTCAAATCCTAATTAAATATAAATAGATAAAGTTTGATTCGCACATTTAAATCATCGTCGCTTGTATTCATTAATTTCTGATCGCTCTTAAAGCTTACCTTCACGAAGGACGGCATCCCTATGCTTGTCGTACCAAGCCCGTTCCTGCGGATTACTCAGACATTCATACGCCTGTTGTAACTTTTGGAACTCCTCCTTGGCCTCATCCACCCGATTAGGATTCTTATCTGGAAAGAATGAAAATCAAACAATCACACTCCGCGATGAACAAAAACTGGACGTTCAACGCCTCCTCCAAAAACTCTTCCATTTCACTCAAACACCCCCAATCAATAGCAAACTAAATTAACTACATTTACATTTAACCTTATCTTAAATTTCACCTGGATGTTGTTGCAGAGCTAACTTCCTAAACGCCTTCTTGATCTCATCATCCGTCGCGTTCCTCTCCACACCCAGCACATCATAATAACACTTTTTCGTCTTAGCCGACGCCATCACCTCCACACTACTTAGTTAACCACTGATTAACTAACTCCAACTTAATTTAAAAACCTTTCCTCTCTCCTGCTTCCTCAGTCAGTTGAATTGAGATCAGCAGTTTCTCTAGCTCACCACAGACTATGGACAATGGACCTGTTCATTTGAGACAAGGTCTATAGTAGACACCAGCATGGAATAACTTCCCCCTCAATTGCAGCCTCAGTTTGGGGCATGTTGAGACAAATGAATGCGTTACAGAACAGCCCATCATATCCAAACCTATTTGTACAGCCCGTATTCCTCCTAGATGGCGCTGCCATCCTATACTCCGCAAATTTTGTTCTTTCTCCGCTCCTCCTCAACTCAATCAATCCCTCCAGCCCATCTTTCGGCCGTGGCTTGTCTAACTCCTCTAAAAAAAAGCGTGAGCTGCCTGTCATCGTCATAGTCATAACCAACTTGAGCAAGTTACTTGACAAACATTTTCTTTTCTTTTCAAGAATATATATTTTTTTTAATTTAAGAAAATAATAATAATAATAAATGGCAGCTGTGACAGCACCTGCTGATAGTAGTAGTGGGGAGGAGGGGGAGGGTCAGGGTCCGGGTCAGAGTGCCTTTGTCAGGTATATGAGACTTACTCATGGCTTTCCGGAGGAAATCGAGTTAAAAAAAGTCCCGGAGTGCCCTTATCCATATCCGGTTTGCGGCCCTGGCTCATGCTTTTGTGAGTTGAATAAATATATTTTGGACAGCAGCTCGATTGTATTTAAGTAGTGGGGTGTTAATGTATCAGTCAGTTTTTAAAGATTATTATTATTATATTATCAATGGATAATTGCATTGGAAATTAATCAAACAGGCAAGGTCTGTGTTGACAAAAAGGGGCTGTTTAGGGTGGTGAGGGGATGCAAATGCGAACAGTGCAGCATTCAGTTTGTCAAGGCCCCGGAGACATTCGGGGAGATGGCGGTCCGCCATTTCATCGATAAGATGACAGATATCGTCTGCTTCTTTGAGCGTTAGGTAATGGTTTTATTTGTTACGGCTGGGCTGCTAAAAATCGATAAAAATTTTTTTAAACTTATTCAATATGGTAGTTTTATTACATAACTTATTTATCGTAGTTTTTTTTTAAATAGCCTTCCTCTTTAAAGTCGCTTTACTTGCTGGATTTTATTTTATCCACAGATTTCGTAAATATTATGCAAAACCCAAAAGGGTACCGGTCGGCCAGTTTTGGCAGCTGTAAAATTGCAAAAAGCCCATAATAAGCTTGTGTGAGTACAGTGCCATATGATGATGATGATGGTCACTGTTATATGATTATGATTGTTCCTTACGTCATCCCCCGTGGGCCCCGACATCATGATGATGATGACACTCCAATCATCTCGAATTTTAATCATAATTTTAAAATTCCGTTGAAAGCCACATTACGCTCAGAAAGATGCAACATTTTCCTCCCTTTTTCTGCCAGGAAAATATGACCACCGCCGCCGCCACCAC
This sequence comes from Lepidocyrtus violaceus, assembly GCA_034696905.1. Classification (NCBI taxonomy): domain Eukaryota; kingdom Metazoa; phylum Arthropoda; class Collembola; order Entomobryomorpha; family Entomobryidae; genus Lepidocyrtus; species Lepidocyrtus violaceus. Next base: position 14,474 of record JAQGAI010000163.1, on the reverse strand, counting down.
CACCCTCAATCAAGAATCATCATGGCCAACTCCAACTCCCCACCAATAATCATGATCGAATCCTTTCCTTCCTTTTTTACGAGTATACTGCGGTTTTTTACGTCAGGATCTCTAAACCCTGTACGGTAAAAGTAGGGGGAAAAAGTTTCAAAAGCCATTACTCGAGCAGTCAGTCTTTTTTCTTTTCGTATTTTTTTTCTAAAAACAAAAAGAAAGCCCTTTTCTGCAAATAATGTTATATGTAATGCATGTTCCACCCTTGTCATGAAAAAAATCTTTACCAGCTTCAGAAAAAGATTCATTACTTATGTAATATTTTTTTCCCCGAAATGGGATATGAGACGAGGTAATGTATATTGTTTTCCCTGGTAAGTAAAAAAAAACTAGAGGTAATGATTGTTGGGAGCAATGTAAAATGGCAAATGGCTTGTGTGGATTATGTCTGTCTTTTTGCTTTAAGGTCAGTAGTAAGTTAAGTAGTTTAGGGAAGACATGGGTACATGCTTGCTTTTGCGTCTAAAAAGATAAAACGGAAAACCTGCTGTACGACAATGACCATTAGTTATGGCTGAAAATGAAGATGAGCTTTTTTTGCAAGCTTGCTTGCTTTGGGGAGGGAGATGCGATGAGAGCATTGTTTATGGGGGATTGTTGTCGAAGGAGTGTAAAGAAGGATTTAATGAAGGAATGAGCCAGTCTTCATCTGTCCACTGTCGTGAGTTGAGTGGGCTGCTTTCTTCTTGCTAAAAAACGAAAACAAAAAAATAACAAAATGTGAAATCTTGATTTTTTTTTGCCAACGAACTTGAAGTAGTTTTTTTTAACTGAGGGACTGTTAAAATGTAATAGGTTGTTGATAATTTAGAAATAGTAAATTAAATTAAATGAGCAAGGATGGGTTTGGAAAGGGGATGGACTGCGGTCCTAATGATTCTTATGTGTGGTGTAGCAAGTTACTATTGTGTTCAAGCTAGTTTAAAGCATAACAGTGGAGGAGAGTATTACACGTCTCAACATGCTCTTCGGAAGTTGGCCAGGGTGGAGGAGGAGATTGCAAATGCGGTGGAGGACTATATCGGTGTGCTGGAGCGAAGGCTGGACATTGCGAGAAGGTAACTTGGGTATTATACAAAAAAAAATTATTATTTGCTGTTGATGTTTTAATGTATTCAAGGTTTTTCTTTCTTTAATTTGTATTGTATGTAGGTTCAAAGATGACTATGATTCAAGTGGGATAGGATTTATCTCATCATCATCATCATCAGAGATTGGTTTGACTGAAGACAAACAATTACTCAGGAGGGGCATCGATAGTCCTGTGTCGGATGTCGCATTACCGGTTGCTGCTCATCCTTTCCGAGCATTCAGACTTTTACGAAGATTTGTCAAAGACCTGCCACTTCTCGAGAAGGAGATGAGGACAGATCAGGAGAGAAGTAGGTTTTGGCTCACGTTGCCCCCAAAACGTCTAGATTCGGTTTTTTGTTGTTGTTCTGTGTTGAATGATGGTGCTTGATGATTGATTGATTGACTAATGTGTTGTGTTCTTTTGTTTTGATATTAATTCAAATTTTAGAATTCCTAAAGATAACAGAGAAGGTCAAGGGCAAGGTGGCATTCCCTACACAGGCCGATGTCAAAGGAGCAACCGAAGGAATTCTAAGGGTCCATGATACTTACAGTATCAACATTAACGACGTGAGTTAGGCAAACGTTTTGCTTTAAAACAACATTAACACATGACTTGATGAAATGCCATTCCCTTAGGATGTAACTACATAAAAATTTAATTTACAATTTATATTCGTCTCGTCTTTTTTAACAGTTCACTTCGGGGAATTTCTACGGCCTGGCCACAAACACGTCAATGAACGCTGCAGACTGTTTCTTTATCGGTTTGTATGCCCTTCAGTCTACAATTCTGACTCGTGCCATTGAATGGCTGGAGCAGGCCTACCGATTGGTCACCTTAACCAGCGACAGTTCTGTTAGCAGGATGGAGGTCCGCGAAAAGTTGGAGGGGGCTATTGCTCAGGTGTGTATTATTTTTTATGGTATAAAAACTGTGTATTTGGATGAAGGCCTGAATGTATCATACAAAAAAACATCCCATTTCGCAGGCTTATTCTAAGAGTTACTAACCAGTTTAGTCCTAACTAGACTAGGGCATTTGCATGCTGGTGTGATAAGAAAGGAGACATCATTTATCATTCATTGCATTTTTACATTTGCATTTAATTGAGAAACCGACGTATAAACAGAAGGATGAGATACCTTCCCGTAAGTAGTAAGTAGGTACACTAATAATGAATGGCTCGTTGTAAAATCCCCCATATTTTTTGTTTTAAAAACTTTTCTGTGCAGAATTTTAGCAAACGATTACTCCTATATGTGGAGGAAAGGGTGTCAACAAAATACTTTGATTACGGCTGTGTTTCTTTCAGTAAAGAAATCTCTTAATTCTTCCATCTTTTCGTTACAGCCACATGAAAGCTTATGAAAGGGGATGAAGATGATTGTTGCTAACAGCGTACGTACAACAAAGAAGCCTGTAATCATGAAATCGCTGTAAACTAGGGAAACACACACCCGCACGCACGCATGCTCATTATTTTTTTTTAAAGGTAGGAGATGAAGACGAGACTCACAGGCAGTTTTTTGGTAGGGGTTTTAGGATATCCATTTCTTTGTAAAAAAAAACTTTTACTGTAAATCCATACACGGGGATTTTTCTGTGGCTTCATTTTCATCTTTTTTCACAAATTCCGGTTTAATAACCTATCAGGACGATAGTCATACATAAGATAGTAAGATAGTTAGTTATGAATATGATTTTTTTTTGTATGTAGGGGGGAGTGATTTGAGTGACAGATATGTCTTCGAGAATTGTGTGTAGCTTATCGGAGGGATGATGATAATATGATGGCCAAAGGGCGGCTATAAAAAATTAGCATTGCAGAAATAAAAAATCTCAGGCTTAGGTTTTTCGAAAGGAAAGGGTTGGCCAAATGCCAACCTCGATTTTTCTCTGCGAGCGAATACGTAACATGTACCTTTTAAGTGTATTTGTTTGCTATTTTTGCTGGATGCACCAGTGGACTTCGTTGAGTAACAAAGACTCTTAAGAGATTATTACTTTAGGACGAGACAAAAAGGTATTAGTAACCTGTTCCTCGTGACTCGTGATAGACCAAATGTTTAATACATTGTATTTTTTTGCAAAACTAGATATTGTATATTTTGTTGGTGATGTGGACACGCGTGCATTTGCAAATGATCTTTGAGATGATATGGTTTACTTTTAGTTTTTGATTGATTAATTTTAATTTACTCTTGCTACTATACTATAGCATAACGATGCCCTTGTTAAGAGATCGAAGAACCCGTACTTATTCACCCAAGTGGTCTCACTCGACGATGCCTTGAAAGGGAGTGGACTGAGCAGAAGACGACTGCTAGACCGGGATGATCATGTGCTACACGGTCAGGAATCGAGTTTAATGGATTTGACGAATTTCGCTGCACTCTGTGGAGGAAAGGAACTCCGAGTAAGTTATTAGATGAAATGAAAGGCGTGAGTTTTTTATTCACGTTCTACTCCCAATCACGTTTTCCCCCCTAATAATTCAAATAATTTATCTTTTACTTTCTTGCTGCTTTGTAGAATCAGAGGGATGTGAACGGTTTAAAATGTTGGTTTGATAGTCGACATACATTAAACATTTTGCACCCATTAAAAGTTGAAAGTCACAGTTTGGATCCACCCGTTCTGCAACTTCATGATCTGATTTCTGATCGGCTTGTGAAGCAAATAGTGAAGGCGGCTACGGAGACCATGAGCCGTTCGGAGGTTCATGTGAAAAGTCAACCTGATAGCAAAATGATCTCGTCCACTCGGACATCCACCTCGACATGGCTGCAGGATGATAAGCTATCGCCGCTGAAATCAATGAACGCTGTGTATAGAAGAGTTGAGGCTTTTACAGGGTTGAGGTTCGCAGCAATTAAAGGGGCAGCGGAGGATTTGCAGGTGTCCTGTTATGGGATTGCTGGCCACTTTAATCCCCACTTGGATACTATTTTCAATGCAGTTGTAAGACAAAGCTGAAAGCAAAAGATTAGGATTTTTTTAGTATTTAGAAATTCTTAACCTAACCTTCCCATTAATTATTTTTTTAGGACAAGTCAAGTTTCGATAAGGAAGAAGTTGAACGAGGGGACCGACTGGCGACCTTCATGTTTTATGTAAGAAACTAGCTATAATGAACTAGCTTATATGTGTTTTGTACAATGAAACTAACTTCTACGCAATTTTTATGATTTAAAAACAAAACATTTTTTATTTTTGTTTTTAGCTTTCCGACGTACTCCGTGGAGGTGCCACAGCGTTCCCTCGAATCGGCGTCAAAGTGGAGCCCGTGAAAGGGTCAGCCCTATTCTGGTACAATATGAACGACAGAGGGGAGCCAAACCAGTTAACTCTCCACGGGGGCTGCCCCATCCTCTACGGGAATAAATGCGTTGCAAACAAATGGATCCGATTTAATCTTCAGTCAAAGCACTGTCATTTATAACCATAGTATATAGTAGATAATGATAGGAATAGATTCCAATTTAAATAGTTAGTTTTGATTTCGAAAACGAAATGTTACCATTTTACCATGACGACGACAGCCAACCAGAAAAAAAAAGTATTTACAGGAATTACGCTTTAGCCAAAAATTTACAATGAACTAAACAGCACGCTAAACTACAAAAAAAAAACAATTAAGTGTGATCATTTACAGATAGTATCCCTAACATTATGTTAGTTCAACTTCAACTTCATTTTAGAACAAATTAAATGTGTGACTTTATCTCGTACATTGTCACGTAGCGTCTCTTACACTGCACTGTTCGCGCTGCTCGGCTCGAGTCCACAAAGTTCACCTATTCTTATGTACAATCATCTTCAATCCCATTTTTAGCTGCACAAAGCTACTCCACTCACTCCATACTCGTGTTGTGTTCGTGAGTTGTCTGCTTTTCTGCCCAAGCAATAAGCTACTCTCTCGTGTGATGTGATCTATGTGATCTAGCCTGTGTGTGTAGTAGTCTGTGTGTTCTCCCTATATGCAGCTGTTATATATAGCTTTCCCCCTTGTGTGTTGTGTTTGTCCGCTTGTGCGAGTTGATAGTAATTTTTAAGTAAGTAGTGAAAAGTAAACACGTTGGATCTTACCTACTTATTAATTGTCGGTATTTTGTTTTGAACTGTTTTAAATTATTTTTGTATTTACTGGAGTTATTATTGATTTGTTTGTATGTTCAGCCAAGGATAGTCTCGGCAGGCAGAAGGTGGGATCCTTCCGGAGTGTATTATTAAATAAAATAATAAACTCAATAACAATTGTTTGTGAAGTGAACTGAGTTGAATCAATTGATGGATCTGCATTTATTGTTTATACTAACAAAATTGTGTTTTATTGAGCATACCTATATCAAGCATTTCATTTTACTGGCCTTTGTCATGCCCTGATTCTTGACGATCCTTTGGCATCATTGGAAAAACGGAAAGGCAGACATTGGTTTGGAACTACAAGTAGTTAGGATTGTCATTGTTGGTTCAAGATAATGGAACCAGTATTCCAAGTGACTAGCACGGGCGTCATAGATAGTGAAACGTGTAAGTTGTCAAATGGCAATGGGATATCGATTACTGCTGCTCCAGATGAGGAGGATGTTTCCAATACCTGCACATACATTATTAATTTACCTACCGCGCTGAATCACCATTTCGAGTCCGGTACGTTGGGAGGGGAAAAGGAGGAGGACCCTCAGATAACTGTGGAGTTGAAGCATGCTTCCGACGTGACGTTTACAGAGCTTACGGACTTGGATAATGGGATAGTTACTAAAGTGGATGGGAACAGTGTGAATGAGATAACCCTAGAGGGAGGTCAAGTTGATACAGGGTCGGCGGAGGGGAGTGAGGAGTCAGTCAGTGGGATACTGCCTTCGAATGCGATCTTCCGTCCGACCGAGATCGACTTTAATGACATTAAAGTGGAGGAGGGACAGAACGGCCACTTCACAATTAGTTTGAATGGGGATAGTATCTGTGCCTCGAGCGACTTGTTGAAGCTGATACATCAAGAGATACCCGGGGACTGTGTGGAGGTTGTGGAAACCGTCGAGGTTCAAGGTATTGCTGATCAGTCAGACATCAGTGTGGAGGAAGAAATGGAGGAGTCATTGACAAGCGTTGGCGTATTGGAGGAAGGCTGTTTAAATGTTGAGCAAAAAGTAGATTTGGCAATTGTTAAGATGGAAGCCAATGTAAGTCTTTTATAAAAATACCTATTGTCAATTAATTAATTAATTTCTTAATGGAAGTCGGAAATCAATAAAAGGAACACGTTTTTTTTTAAATTTAATTGCAGGTGCCTGTTGATCACTGCAATAATGAACCGGTGCCAACGCTTATGAGGAAACCCATGAGAACATACTCCAGGAAGTCAAAGACAGGGACTCAGCAATCTCCCCAGGCAACAACGGAGCCTGCGACGACGAGGACAACTGTTCCAACCCCATCACCTCCAAATAATACCAGTCCAGTTGACGTTAAACCACTTCCAGCTCCATCTCTTCCCGCTTTGAAGCCTCGCAGAACGTCATCAGTTCGAATTTTGGATTCCCAAAAGTTATCTATTCCAATCCCGACTAAAAAACGGAAATTGATCATTGATTCTCAGAAGCAAATAAATAATGTGGACTTCAAGAAGCAGCTGGTGGAAACTGGGGATATTCTACATTCTCGACAGGCAGATCTGGGTCCAAGTACGAAGAAAGCACTCAAGTGCATGGAGTCAGGAGGAGTAGCTCAATTCTTTACTTCACCGGGTAATGATAATAACATGATTTATCCCGTGGTACTGGCAAAGTAGCATGAGCCGCAAGGCGTAGCATGCTAAAATCTAGCAACACAGCTGATATCACAAATCGCCGTGCTATAATCGGCGCCTGCTACGGCGTGCGGCTCAGGCTATTTTGAGTCTACGATAAGTATCGGTTTCTTCCGTCTATTGTTGGCTTTATTATTGTTTCAATTGGTAGTAGTCCAGAACCTATAAATCAGTGAAGCTTAAAAATTATTAAAAAAAAGTTTTTATGGCACCCACGCATGGATCAATGTACAAGAAGCAGAGGATCAAAAGTCCGTAAAATCATACGACATGACATGACTATGACTCACACGAATACTTTCGAAGTACTCAAGTCAGTTTTAAGTAGCCCCCAAAACATGGATCTATTGTCAGCAAGTAATTCCATTTAAAACGAAAGCATTTGCCGCTAGAAAGCAAATGAAAACATGTATCCAGAACTTTAGTGGAATGTTATTATAAGATCCAGGGAGAACTCAAGAATTTACAAGAAATCAATCAATCAATGTTATTTATTTATTACCTACTCATTATATAACTTACCTTAACTATTGAAAATGAGTACAAAATAGAGCCCAGATTAATCCTGAAAATAAAATTCTGACCCAATTCCGGCATCAACATATGAACAGCATCCCCATTACTCGATGTCATCTTATCAATCAATCCCTAACGCAATTGAACTATTCATTTCATTAAATGAACGTAATTGTTTTCAGTTGAGACCCAAAATTAATATGAAGTTATGTTACCTGCCAGATTCCTTAACAATAGAAACCGATTTAGAATAAAAATATGACTTGAAATTATTGTAAATTTGAAAGTCAACCATCAGTTTATTTTTGACATGTAAGGCGACAATACCGTCAGATCCCACGGCGTTACAGTAAGCTAAAAGCAGTTATTGTAAATTACAAATCTCTAAATATTGAACAATTTGATCAGTTAACTTCGCATTTTTTTTTAGCAAATCACCTGCATAATAAATCATACATAATTATTCATAGAAATAAAATGCTCGTATAATCATTTCATTTTATCCATCGTCCCTAATATATTGATAAGCAAAAATAGACCAATTTCCCAAGTCACCTCACTTTCCCCGCATTTCTTTAAAAAAATCCAAATTTTTCAAAGCAAATACCCGATACCTCCGAAGTCTCTTTTTTCCAACTTTTCATGTAGTTTTTTTCTTTTACAAAAGAGCAAATTTTCTTAAGTAAGTTTGCATTGCAATAGGATCGCTCTCGTTTCCTGCGTTTTTCTCCAACCTCTCAACACAGCCAAACAGGAGCGCACCAGAGCCAAAGGTGGGCCTTACCCTTCAAGCTCTCCAAGCACAACCCCAGAGATGGTGAAGGCGGAGCCTCCATAAAAACCACACATTCTGCCATTCACCCACATGCTCAACAAAACTTCACATGTATATCCATCCTACACAAGCCATATTACACCATACTCACTATATTCAACTTGACGCAACAACATTTTTTAACCCTTTCCTTACTTTACTTTTAAGCTTAGTAACTCACCTTCCCTGTACATTTCATACCTTTTTTTATTACAGCTCTCAGTCCTCAATCCCAAGCCATGTTACAACTCCAACATTGCCCATACTCATACCTTTTTTCTAGGTATCGCCCATTCCATTATTTTATCGTACCTTTTTCCCTTTTGCATCATCATCCCAACCTATTCCTCTATCCTACGCTGCTAATCCCAACATATAAAAATTCACGTTCACGCTCTCTCATGTTCCCTTCTTCCCTTACCTTTTGCATATAAAATCCGTACTTGCCTTCGCTTCACTCTTCAACTTTTTTTCACAATCACAATCCCCGTCTCTCTCTCTCTGGCTATTCTATACTCCTTTTGTATTCCCCAGTCCAATTACAGTTTCATGAAGACGAGCAACGAGTGAACATTGATATTCACTACAACAAAGATAAGCAGAGAGAGAGTAAAAGCTCTTGAAATTGAATACCCTTCTGATTTTTTGAGGAGAGTGCCTTGGCTCTTCCGCAGCTTTGGCTTTTGAGAGCACGAATTTTTATAAGGGCAGATCATCACTATCATCATCATCATCTGAAAATGCCCATCATTATTTAAGCCCATTACAATAAATCCGTCATTATCCTCATCATCCAAAAAAAAAGGATTTTTTATAAGCCGGGTAAAAAAGTGAACAAAGTCAAGTCAAATACTTATGGAAGCAAAATTTGTTCTCCAGTCCGGTTGTGAGGATGATGTGGTGAAACATGTTAGTGAAGTGATTGATTGATCTGGATTGACTTGATTGATTTTTACTCTTGACCTGTTCGACTGTGAAAATTGATCTACACGTGGTTGACAATTATTTAAAAAAAAAAAGAAAGTCAACTTGGAAAATTAAACAAAAAAAACCGGAAGGATTTTTTTCTTAAAAAATATTTTTTGGATTTAATTCGGGTGCATGTGCAAGTGTTGAATTGGATTGCACTTGAAACAAGTGAAAAGGAAGAAGAAGGACGAGAACTCACGAGGGAGTAATACATAAAAAGAGTATCAATTTAAGTGCCGTTTTTTGTGGTCCCCCATCTTTCACCACTCGGCTGACAAGGAGCGACTCATTAAGTGCAATTAGTGTAAATTACTTGTCACGTGTGAGAATTAAAATTATAGAGAAGGGGAGAAAAGGAAAAAAGAAGGAGTAGGAAAGAAAAGGAAAGAAAAAAAACGTGAAGGATCGTATTTCCATTTTTGCATGTGACTGTTAACCTAAATTTGTGCAATTGTTTTTTATGGAAATGAATTTTTAGCCGAAATTGGAAAAGTGTTGATCAAATTGAATTGAATTTTTTTGTGAGTGCGAATTTTTAAACTTGAGTTTGGAATTATACCCAACCGGGAAACGTGAGAAACTTTGGAAACTTCTGGACAAAACTGTCTTAGCCCATTTCTATTTATTATTATCAGTTGTCCAATTTGAGGGGTGAAGTGAGCACAGCTTTCTCAGGGGTGACAGCTCCCTCCGTAAAATTATCTTCAACACGGAGAATCCTCCGCGGGAGGATCACTTTTCACGGCGGAGCTTCTCAAACGTTACAACGTTGAACTTTGGGGATATCAATCCGTTCCCGGGACTGGGACTCTCGTCACCGGTGCCCGCGGACGGGTTAGACGAAATGCAGCACCAGAGCGGTGCGTCCTCCTACCGGGCTGCTGCTGCCGCAGCGGCCGTCGCCGCCTATCAGGAACAGAACTACCGTTCCGGCGGCTACCCCTTCCCCCCTCAGAACCCTTATGGATATCATCTGGGAACCCCGTATCCTCCACAGTGTCAGTCCCCTCCCAAAGATGGGAAACGTAAGTTTTAAAAGTTCAAACTAAATTAGCTTTAGCAAAAAGTGACACGTTATTTCAAAGATAAAGTAGTCCCCCAATTTGGAATGGGCTTGTAGTTTGATCCAGGTTGGTCGAGAATGGGAGGTGGTGAAATAGAGAATTTATTATGCACCCTTTTGACCACCAACCTAATCTCCGGGAGAATCCTTCATTAGTTATTAATCCAACTGTGAAACCACCCACCCCAAGTTAAATAGCTCGATACTGGCATGACATAAGTAACGTGATGATTTTTGATGATATGATAACCCCATTGACCAACAACAGGGTCGGGTGGATGGATCCGACCACCAATAAAGAACAAAAACTATCATAGATTATTCATGAATATGAATCCATTTTTGATCCCCCCATCCGATAAGATGATCAAACATGACCCGAGAAAATATAAAATCATCCAATATAACTCAATTTATCGCCCAAGTTGGTTGGGTTGGGAAGGTCTTTGCATGTTTGGCTTTGGCCCAAAACCTCACATCACATCACCTCCCACTTTACGTTTTTAACAAGGGAAAGGTTAAACGGTTAATCCGTTGGTTTTTTGGTGTGTGAGCAAAATTCTATAAAATTGTAATGAGCTTCCCATGTTCCCCTCTGTCTCGTTTTTTTCAGTTGGAAAGAGTTTCCCAAATAATAAAATATTTTTTGGGGGGAGAAACTAACTTTATTCCACATTTTGGAATATTACATAATATTTGTTCGTGATGGAAATTTTTATTTATTTTTCCCCAAAAAAATATATAGAACTTGATAAAATATTCAGACATGGATCGTGCTGGCGTGGGTGAGCACCTCGTTATGTCAATAAAAAAGTAAAAATTTGAACATGAGCCGTTTGCAAAGGAAAATTCAATTTTGCTCCCCCACATCCCCATCATGATATAAATAAAATATGTTGAGTATCCAAATCCAAATTCAGTTTATAGCTCTCGCGCTATCTATATCTCGGATTTTAGTTATGAGCTAATAATGAAAGGAAATCGATTCACAAACCAAATCCCTCTGGGAATTTTTACAGACCAGCAAAGAGCCCATTAATCTTTCAGACTTTTTTTTGCTAAGGACACACACGTGTTGAGGGAAGGACTCACATGCATGGTGAAATGTAAACCATTCATTAGAAATTAGATTTAGGGTTTCTTATGCATTATTGCTCCCAAGTTGGTGGAGAAGGCTTGGTAGAATGCACAATGAGGAATTTACAAAGCAAAATCCTTGCAAAAGGAATGAATATGAAATTTGATATGCCATTCCACACATAAAGCACGCATTTGCCTGAAAACCCTCCACCACCACCACCGTTACAAAAAGTGAAAACTTGATCCCAGTTCCCTCAATTGATTTCCTTCCCAACATCCCATTCCCAACCAAGTTAGGACTTTGCAGTTGAATGGAATGAAACAAGAAAATACTTACTTAAGCAAAGGTATTCATTCCTTCTTCATTAAAAGGATATTTTCGGTTTTCTCATCTTTTGCCGGATCAATAGATCCACGTTGATGATGATGGTGATGATGTGGATGCGGAGGGATGATGATAGAACAAAAGTGTCAAGTTCTCTCTTAAACTACTTCTCTCTTTGAAGCTCACTCTCCCTCCATTCCATACAAATTGGGAAGGATGGGTAGAAAGAGAGAGAGCTGAATGGATCCAGTATAAAATGTCGTCATAATACCAACAGTTGACTACTATTCACAATAAAAAAAATATGCATTCATTCATGAATGATGATAAATGTTCTTTGGTGGTGATGGTGGTGGAGGTGTTGTTTCTTCCCATCTTGTTTTTTTTACCATTGTCCATGGTTGGTGCGGAAGTACGGGATAAAGTAACGTTACAGATGGGACTACATATTCCATTCCATATTCCATTCAATGAAAACAAAATCTTTATTTCACGGAATGAATTTTTTTTTTCAATAAAACTTTCTATAAGCACATGTGTGTTATGGAGTGTGCATTAAACTAGCATTTAAGAAAATATTTATCTATGTATATACATTTGCTTTTAAACTATTTTTGGGTATTCTTCTTCTTTTTTTTTGGTTAAATAGTTTCTTCTTCTTTTTTATACGCAGCCGAGCCAAAGGAAGAGCCCGGAGGTGGGTTGCGTCTCAATGGGAAGGGGAAGAAGATGCGGAAACCGCGCACGATATATTCCTCCCTCCAACTCCAACAGCTGAACAGGAGGTTTCAACGTACTCAATATTTAGCTCTACCTGAAAGAGCCGAGTTGGCTGCCTCCCTTGGTCTCACCCAGACACAGGTAAGAACAAAAAAAAATTAACTGCTTCATTTTAAATATCGGTAAATTAGCTGCATTTTTTTAAAAGTTTCCTTCGAATCAAATTTCGGACACAATCTTTGCATTCAGCAATTACCTTATTTATACCAAGGTATTTCATAAAACGCATCATTTGTCGCAGTCGAGATTTCTCGTATCTCGAGTTGAAACGGAAGCTCAAAAAAATAGGATGCGTTGCTGCTTTTTTCCTCTGTTACGCAATTTGTCAAACGGCAGGTAGCCAACAGAGAACACAATAGGGAGCTCAGTCAGTAAAAAAAGGAGCACATCCCCATCCATAAGCTACCTTATCTTACTTTGTTTCCCTCCGAAAGAAAACAATCTACTTAATCAAACGTAACGAATGCGTTGTGCAGAAGCAAAACTAATCTCATCCGATATCCTTCATTATTTTTTAAATTTGGGGAAAAGCAGCATGAGCACATTGCATTTTTTACTGAGAGAAATATGTTTTAGGATTAAAAATAATTAACTCGAGAGGCAAAACATTTTAGAAGAAAAAATTATGTTAATAAAATTAAAAACTCAAACTACGGCCATTCCTTATTCCTTCCTAGTTTAGCAATGGCCATTTTCACCCGCTTAAAAATATTTATTATTATTGTTCCACAATTTCATTGTCAAGTTCCCATTGTTGCGGCAAACACAACAAATGGGAACCGACCGACAGGCCGACCTGTTTACTCCAGAGCGTTGATTTGATTTGAGATAACTTTTTCATGTAAAACTGTCCATCTCCCTCTCAAAATCTCTTTCCCGTTGTCCACTTCAACTTGTCCGCGGAAGAATAGGGACAAAAAACGGCCCTCAAGTGGTCCTCCTTTTTCTCATCATTTTTCCCATCATTTGCTTTGCTCCCCTTAGAAAAAAAAGTGGACAAGCTTAACAATTCAACACTAGTTTAGTTTGAGGGCTCATATTGCACTTGTTGAGTTCATCAACATCTCATCAAGTTGCTCTTTTTTTCTCTTATTTGAACTTGAGATCTTCTCTAGGAAAAAAAACATCTCATCCCAGTCCATTCTCTCTCCTTCGTCCCTTTCTCCAACAATTCATATTTTTTTTTTCTGTGAAAAAGATCACTTGAGAATGGAGGTTCATCTTATCAAACAATCTCCACATACCCATGTTACACATGTCATACATAAATTTTATGTACATTTGGTACAATTGCCACAATATTTTTTTTGTCCTCACCTGACAATAAAAATAAATAAAGATGAACTTGTTTCATTTTTTTCCTACGACGCTCCCACTCACTTCACACTTTACGAAAGAAAGATTTCAATCTATTTTATTTTATTCAACAGATAGATCTCCCAAGCCATTATAACATAACTCAAGCTTAGCTTCCGTGTGTGTAAGATGGATATTGTTATTAACAGGAGAGAAAGAAGAAGTGATGAAATATGAGAGATGAGAAGAGAGAGAAAATATATCTCTTCTTATTTTTATCTTTGTTGAATGGAAAGGGGGAGATGATGATGATGAAAACCAATACAATAGACTTGGCTGAAGAAACGTCGGAAGAAACTAAAATACAATTTCATTCCATCACTCAATATTTCACCACTGCCCCTACCACAAAATTCAATTCATGTTTTCACATCATCCCTCGCTGCTCCTTTCCTTTATGTTCAGCTTTCGTAAGTTATCTACCTGATTCATCATTTATCATTTTATCATCTTCGTCTTGAGGAAGAGGAGACGTTCTGAAAAAGAAGAAAAAGGCTTCTTTACGGTGCTTGTCGTTTTCTTGATTGAATGTAAAAACAGAATAAAAACAGTAAATACTTTTTATTATTGGGGGAAGGGGGATTGATTTCCTCCTATAACTAAATTATCATTAATACGGTGAGATCG
>JAQGAI010000162.1:0-25744 GCA_034696905.1 Lepidocyrtus violaceus | reverse complement strand
TGGAGGGATGATGGTTTGCAAAGATAGTTGAAGTTGGATGGAAGCCATTGATCTGGAGCGGCGCGTTGTTGGTACACATGCCTTTTCTGGGAGAAATCAACCATGTTATCGAGTATCTCATGGCCCCATTCTGGTGGTGGGTCTGGTCCGCATTGACAACGATATTCATAGTCGATACTACCTCCAAAGATATGCTCCATATTGGATTTGGACTCGCACTTCCAGTCCCAGAACTCACCTTCGCAATTCTTTCTGAAGCCTTCACAGTAGCTGACATCCATCCAATCGTCACATCCAACGGAAATAAAGTACAGTGCGTTCCGACATTCTCTTTCCTGAAGAGTGCAATCTGCTTCAGGATCGTGCATCGTCCTTGACGGAAAGACTCCTCCGATGTAGTCCGGATTATTGACGAGGAACTGGAGGGTCGCGTTGACATTAATGTTGTTAGCCCTCTTGGTATCAATGAGCTCCTGAATGTAGCCGCTAGTCTCCTTCCCCCCAACGTATCTCCAGTATTCCGTCCTCCTCTCGAAATCAAGGAGGGGAAGTTTTTCATTCAGCATATCCACGTGATTGGCAGCCTTAAAGAATGCGAGGGCCACTGTGGACAGGATGTTGACCACAAATGCCACGGCGGCAAAGACCGGCGCCAGTGGCGGAAACACCAGGGACAGTACGGCAGCCGATGCTGTGACAGCGATGTCAATGGAGTCCGCGACGATATCCGCGATGGCCTCATTCTGATCGAACCTGGAGGCATTCGGGTTGTTGAGGACTTGGACGGACTTGGTGATGCTGTAGACGCTGATCCCGATATCAGCGAGGCCTCCCACGGGCCCCGCCATTTTCCCGAGGACGTTTGCCCCCAGCTTGGTCACAAATTTGGATGTCGCCTTTTTGGCCAACTGCCGTCCCATTCTGGTGACCCCTTCCAGTGCAAACTCCAGTCCGATTCGGCCTCCAATCAGGGCCAAACTTTCGTAGTCCCCGTGTCGAATTGCGGAGGTGACTCCTTTGGCCAGCATGATTTTGCCGTAGGCGTTGGCTGCGTGGCTGCTTCCGGATGTTAGCTTTTGTGTCCTGGCGGCGAATTTTGTGGTGCTTACTTTCACCTTTTCGTTGCGGCTGAGGTCGGAGGCGGTAACCCCGTCGGGGGTCCGGAGGACCTTCCTTGCCAAGTCGTTTTGCTGGGAGTGGGCCTCCAGATTGTCCCTCTTGAGGAGGGCCTTCGTCTTAGCGACATCCTCCGGGGTGCCGGTCACCTTATCGGGGTTTCTTCTGGCGGACTCCACGACGGATTCCTTGACCTTCACGGAGTCAATGTCACCATCGACCGTCGGGGTCGTCAGGAAGGTGTTGAGCTGTTTGCTGTCAATTCTTTTAAGGTCAGAGTCCAACGGAAGACTGATCCTTGATCGGGGCATCCCATCCGCATCCACATCAGCCTTTTTAACTTTTCTAAAGTTGTCGTCGTCTCCACTGGCGGCATGCCTCTGCTTGGTGAAGAAAATGCAGCCATTTGCTCCTCCTCTCCCAGCAGCACTCCTCCTTTTTCTTCTCCTGGAGGACAACTCCGAGCAGCTCAGTTCCTCCACTTTAGAAGCCTTCTTGTCCGACCTTTCCCTGCTGTCGATAATCCCCTTTTGCACTTCATTCCACTGGTTTTCGATCTCGGGCAACCTGGAAGGGACTTGATCCAGCTGGTGCTTTCCCCGAAGTTTGGCAATATCTTCGTCAGTCACAAACCCAAACTTCTTGTTTGCCTCGAGTTGCCCCAACAGCCCCGGCTTGTAGGAGTCCAACCCTCCCAAATACAGTGTGTACTCGGAAATGTACAAATCCATCAGTTGGAACCCTTTCCCAGGCTCCTTGATGTAGAGGATGGAGGTCGCAATGAACTTTTTCGAGTAGGTGTTGTGCAACCGTTTCATGAATTTTTTGGTGTCCCCGGGGCCCTTGGAAAATGCGGAGTTGAGTATGGAAGGGAAGTTGCTCTCCCACAGCTTTTGGTAGTCGTACACCTTTTTCTTATTTTCCATTGCGAATTCTCCATTCGCGGATTTTTTTGCGAAATCATCCGCATTTTTGAAATATCTACAAAAAATATATTTGGAAGTTTTTAATTTTTTTTAAACTGCGAGTAATTTTTTGCATTGTTAAATTAAGTGTTTGAATTTGAATACCCTCTTTCAATTCCAATCTCCATTTGTTCCTTCCACTGCTTGGAATACTTTTCCACTACCACTTTTGTTTCCTCCACGCCTTTATTCTTCAAGGCATCAATGTCAGGTGCATAGCCCCTCTTGGTGGTGGTTGGGAAGCGTCGATGTTGTTGGAACGGGATGCTGAGGGCGGCCATGCCGTTCTTGAACTTCTTTTTATACTTGCTCAAAACCTTTTCCACAAATCTGACCTCTGCCTCCCGTCTCAGCTCCATGTTGTTTGAAAGCAGGGCTGCGACTTCTTTTTTCTTTTCACTTTTTCCAGCCGTTGATCCATCCAATGCACTGATCTCCTTTTCAAGAACTGCAATCTTTTGAACGTTGGCGTTATACTGATCTTGGAGCTTTTTGTCCCAAGTGGGGACGCTGAGAAAGTCACGGTTCTTCAAATGTTTTTTAACCGCGGTTCTAACGGCCTCAGGCAACTCCTCAATGGAACGGAAGTCTTTGTTCAGGAAACTTATCAGGTTGAAAGGGGGAGCGTGGTCGGACTCCACCTTGTTTTTCGCGGAGGCTGCGTTCTCCACGTGGGCGTAGGAGCCACCATGACCCAGCAAAGCATCCAGATAAACGGGCCTTACCTCTTGGCCTATTTTCACTTTAACGATTTCCTTGCCCTGAAGTGGATCAATTGGAGTTGCTGCCAATTTGGGTCGTTTGGAAGGAGCGGACGGAATTTGTAGGAAACGTTTAGTTGACGAGGAGGAGGATGCTGAAGGGTCACCGGCGTAGGCGACAAAGGCACAGATCAGGGTAGCAACCGTGATTAACCTTAGAAAATGCATTTTTCTTAATGAAATTAGCTAATTATTGTGTTTAATATATTATTGGTTAAGCCAGTTTCGGATTTTTTATATGAAAATGGAGCTGAAGCAACTGCAATAACTAATAATATGACTAATAGCAACTGCAACTGCCATTTTTCTCTTATCAACCATACAGTAAATATCCATTATTTGATTGACAAATATTCTGATTACATATATGATATGATGCATCCGACATCCTATTTGATTTGCTACGAGTAAGTTTTATATGGCAGGATGACACATGGGAAAAAAGTGGAATTTGCAAAAAAAATAGAAAGATAATGGATGGGAATGCGCTCTGAGCGTGAGTAGCAAGGTAAAATGCAAAAACAAACATATAAAATTGCATGACATGACGGGACTTATAAATAAGGCCCGGATTATATGCACTTAAAAAAGCCGAAATATGCAAGCATATATGCACCAAAAAATGTCCAAATATACACTTAAATATGCACTTATGCATAAATATGCAGCTAATTATGCATTATAAAATCACAATTTGAGTAATTAACTGCACAAAACAACGAGATATTTAATATTTAAAGACAATGGTAGGGAAAACTATACTCGAAACAACCTTTTTATTCCAAAAACTGTTTTATTATCAATAAAAAGTCAAAAATGACATTGAAGTTTTTGCTGAATATTTTTCAAAATCCTGAAAACTCGATCTATAATTCTTAAAATTTTGCAAAAACTTTCCCTTTAAATTAGCAAAAATGTTCAAAATATGCATAAAAAATCCAAACTATGCACAAAAAAGGCTGAAATATGCACAAATATACACTATCAAACTTTGTCAAAATACTCCCGTCCCCATGTCATGTAACATATTTCCCCGGCGAAAGCCTAGCAAACAAAATATGCAAAATATGGCATATCCGGGCCTTACTTATAAAAGCAGCCTCCAAAATGTGCATTATAGCCATTGGCCATCGCATCATTCAACTGTCACTTTCCATCTTTTGGAATGGGCCATATCATCCCTAACGGAAAAGAAAGAATTTAGGATTGATGAAAGTAAATGTTGATTAGAGATTAGATTTGAAGAGTTGTTTGTTTTACATGAATGACGAGGACGACGGAATGGATTAAACGAAAAATCGTTCGTAGATCAGGTAACAACGAAAAGTGGATGAAGTAGGTATAATTCGTAATTGTCCAATCCCATTCTCCACAGATCGGTTTGTTATTTCCGCCCAGGAACATTAATTCTTCACGTGAGAGATTTATAGAATGTAATTTTTCTGATGTTGTTTCATTTTAAATTTGCAAACTATAATTTTTATTAATTTATTAAAATTCAGCATCATAAGAGCAATCTGGCATACACAATTAGTGATCTTGATCTAACATATTATTGGGCTAATATCGGGCGGTCACTTTGGCCTGGAAAGGTTTTGGGCTGACTGTGAAGCCCTCGACGGGCTCCGCCGTTGGCATTGGTTGATGCTCATCCACTTTCTCAAATTGGAAGCGTTGCATTATTGCGGTGAACAGGAGAAAGCTGCTGATTCGTGCGAGTGGCTCCCCTGCGTAGAGTAAACGGAACAAAAGTATTTAGCATCTTATCAGTTGAAACGCGTTATCATACCATATCAATCAGTTTTTCATTAATAATGTTGGCCACCTTCCCGTTGAGCAATTAAAATATAACGAGGACGCATTTTAGAAATTAAATTATTTTCAGTTAAATAGGTATTGACTTAATTTGATCATCGATGCTCATTTTGTTGGGTTAACTCTTGTAACTAACCTGCGCCAAATCCATGAACGTGGTCCAGCTTCCCTTTGATGAATTGACCCTCCTCATCCAGAAATCTTTCAGGGCGGAAGCTCTCCGGATCCCCCCAGTATGACTTGTCCATGTTGACAGAGGTGTAGTTCACCATGGCCCATGTATTCTACGACATCCCAAAATTATAACTAACTTTGACATTTTTGACCTTTTAACTTTGAGATGACACTTTTTTTTACAAACCTTCGGAACATCATATATGTTGGGCCTTAGTTTTATCTGTGCATTTGTTTATATCGGTAATTCAATGTTTTGAGACAGAAAAAGACAATGTTTCGATTTACCGGATAGGCATTTGATTGCAGTAACCAATTTCTGCAACTGCCCGACCAACACTGTACATGACTGTGAGTATGACATGACAGGGATGAGAGTAATAGGGAAACACAAGCCGACGGTTTTAAGTTTCTGCTATGCATTAAGTTAAAGGATGCTATGCATAATCGCAGTACTGCAACATGAGTGGCCTTAATAATCTGGATTTGTTATCGTTTTACAATTTTATTTTTTTTAATTCATAAAGTCAAAACCAAGTTGTTATAAAACAAACTAATTCATAAGAATTGAAAATTAGGAATAAGAAATCACTTATGAATGGACACACAAGTGTGTGTGCATGGATGGTTTGAAACCAATGAAATAAATACTAAATCATCCTCACAACCTTTAACGGCTGCAGCTCTTCTCCCCATCTCCACTCTCGAACCCATCCTGGCTCCCAATGGAGTCCATGTCCAGATCCAAGCTGGTGGACTCAGTCCCACTGTAGTACTCCAAGTCAGCAGAGACAAGACTGGAAATAGAGATGGATGCCAATGCTGCTGGATTGCCCTCGCCCCTCCCCTTCTTAGCAGCATGCACGGGTGTTGAAGGGCAAACAAACTGCTGGCCCTGTTCAGCATCCCAATCAGGATCCTCAGCCCCGCCGAAGTTGGCATCATCATCCGGACCATCCTCCGCGTTGAAGATTGTCACCAAGAACTGTGCATCCGGAGAAAGACGGTCCGGGAGCTTGTGAAGACATCCTCCCCGCTTGCACTTCGCCAAAGAGACGATGCACCACTTGCACCTCCGCTTCAATGCACAGTTGCAGCTGGGGCGGAGCCAGGCGCAGAACACGCACGCATCTTCGATGTCAAAGAAGAAGTTCCACCAGCAGAAGCAGTAGTGAATGAGCTCCTTGCAGGAAATACAGCCCAGGGAGCAATCACAGCCCAGCCAGCCGCAGCGACAACCCGCGCAGATGTTGGATACATCCAGTTGAGTCAGGGCTTCGCGTGATGGAGTCCTTCCAGTAACCCTCAAGCGACATACGAGGGAGTTCATGTTCATGGCGTCGCTAATTGGGATAGAAGACATCTTGAGCAGAACTTCAGGAGCTGAAACAAATATTCAAATGTAAATAAACACAAAATTAAGAATGTTCTCTAGCTTCAGCTTCCAGGAAAAGATTGTTTTTTCTAACTGTGATTGATTAACATAAATTATCGCTTACAAAAGAAATTTTTTCCATCAATGGACACTGGCTCTCCACAACGCCGAAAAAGGTACTATCCAGTTGGACTGAACGCTTGATTTGGATTGGAGAAGGTAGCCTTTCCTCGCCTCCTGAAATGTTTCTTAATTTCTTTGTTGAGCTTCCGCCGCTGTTGATTTTCGGAGCAATTACCCAGCCCTCGTCCAAACTTCCTCTTCAGTTGACTCCGATACAATGGGCTGCCACCAGAGTTGAATGACCGATCAGTGGTTGGGAGCTCCCGATAATTTCTGTGAATAAAAAAATGAAATTTGTTTTCATCAATTCACTCCTCAAAATAATGTACCGGAAGTACTTCTAACACTCCTCGTCTGGTGAGAGTTTCTTTTCTGCAAAATATGGGATTGAGATTGAAGAATTACCTATTTTTTCTCGTATTGTTCTAATTTCAACAAAAAAAAAATCAATTCGTTCCGTGACTTTCGAATTCAGAGAAGTGGATAATATTTCAGCGATGGGGTTTAAATTGAGTCAAGTCTTAACTTTGAATATGATTAAGTTAGTTGGAGAAGATCAATTTTCCTCAAGATGACAAGCCCTAATTTAATTGCGCAACAGTACTGTGTCCTCATTCCAAAAAAAAAAGAAATCGGTTGCGCAATCCATTTTTCAGGTTTTTAAAGACAATTGACAAGTCTGAAGGGTAAAATGGGTGGCCGTCGTGCACATCACAACGTAGTCTTTATGTTTTGTATAAAACAAACGGTTTGGCCTATGACATATGACCTTGTTTATATACTGTTTACTAGAAACAGCAGAAAAGTGAATTGGCCTTTTAACAATGTACAATTAGCTGAGAATGATACATTTGAGTGAGTGCATACAGAAAATTTTGAAGAACACGAAGAACCAGTGTCCATGTCCGTGAAAGTCATCATCATCAAAAACGTTTTTGTGAGCTTCATGATTCTCAATAACATAAATAAACATGGCTTGGTGCTTAAACTAAACAGCGAGGAAGAAGTAGGTATACCTAGGTCCTTTATATTATGATTTACGGATTTAATATCCAATGTTAAAAATACGTTTTTTTTCCTTGTTTCTGGCAGGGTGTTTGGATGTTTCTTGATACCGTCGCATGTTACCCATCACCATTTATCTAGCCACGGGCCATGATATTGTATGTCGTCAGTATGGTCATTTTCGAAAGAAAAAACTACCCACCTGCATTGAAGTGATAGAAAGGTAACTGCTCATGCTCAACCCGGCCGGGCCGGGTGCTATGCATGCTGATGATGAGATGACTCATTAAAAACGAACGAACGAACGACATATTTTTGCAAGCATTTCCAGCTATGCAGTTTGGCTTGCTCGCGACTCACGACTTGACAACAAGCAAGACAAGCGCAGCGCAACAGACGAGACCGAGACAAGAGAAAGAAGTGACTTCCATTCTACCAAATTACCACGTGTTCTCCAAGAGTTATAAATTCACGTATTCTCATGATAGTGTGCCAATTAGGTTTTTATTGGCTTTAACTTAAAAAAATGCTTGCTGGATTGTTCAGACGGCGGTTGCTATCCAATTGCAATTATGATAAATCTTAAGCATAATGAAAGTATTAATTATTTGGAGTAATATTTGTAAACTTTATAATCTAAATCTTCATAAACTTCCCTTATGTCAAAAGAAAGAAATGAGATGAATCGAATACCTTAAAAAAACGATATTTGGTTCAAGTTCAGTTTAATGGATTTTGCTAACCATAATTTGATATGATCGCTATATGAGCCAAGCTTAGCTCACAGCCTAATCCCAGTGACAGTGACAGTGACATAAACATCTACATTTTCTGCTCGCGTTTGTGTATGCTTCTGTTTATATTTATGCTACTTACACAAATCTTAAATATTTTTTTTAGACTTTGCTTATAGTACCTTTTATTTGGTGGTGGATGTGTGGCGCAGTTCCCGTAAACAAAAACTCGATATTTAGCACACACAACCATAAGCCGTCAAAACAGGGGATTAAATAAGTAGCTTCCTCTTTCCAGTCAGGATTTTCAACGACTGGGCAACTCACCAGCAGACAAAATTACATAATACGTGATGATGATGACTCTCGTCGAAAGTAGCACTTTTTTCGAAGTTGGAAAATGCAATGGGACGCGACGCGAGCTACGGCAAAGGAGCGGGCTAGACAGGAGGAGACCATAAAAACCACAAATTCCTAGATATGATAAAATCATGATATTGATATTCAAAAATTTATCATGGAAGCATCATCATCACCTTCAACATCAACAAGTGGATGAATTATATTTTAGGTAATATGTAAGCATTAAAAATGACTGCATGTCTCCCGTTAGTTATGAAGGTGTCACTCGTGCAGGGATGTTAAAGGACGAAGCGAGCGGCCCTTGATTTTATGACCTACATACTTTAATTCGAATGCGGAGATTAAAATATGGAAAATAATATATTTATAACGCCATCACCCTCACTCCACGTACACGTGCAATCCGGCGAACACGCTTCTCCAGCCTATTTAACTTCCTTCCATAAGCAAGTGTCGTGTAATACTTTGGTAGTGAAGAGGAACTCACGCATTTTTCAACATCTGTGATTGCGAATTTTGGAATCCTTTCCATTCCAATCCCGCATCAGGTGGATACGATGACAATGACAATGTTCTTGTGGAATTCCGCGAAAACATTGCATATCGTGATGCTGTTTTAAATGTTGCCAGGGAAACGGTAGCAAGAGAGACTATTTAATCAACAAGCAGCAGCCAGCAACAAGTGGATGTAAAATGTCGCCATTTTGTCAATCATATCGGTATTAATAATATCGATAATGAATCTACTCAATTTGCCACCTCATCCTATAATCATGTTCATCATGTCATAATATGTACATGATTTTTGTAAGTCAACATTCATTAAGTAGTTTTGCATTTACTTCATCTTCTGTTTTCCTTGTGCATTACTTACTCATCAATACGTTATGTAACAATGACTCACCATAAGGAGCAAGGAGGTTAATAGAGCGAAGATCAGATTCTTCAGTGTGTACGTTGGAAAATGTATATTATGAGCACTTATTGGCATTTAGGAAAAAAAAATTATGACGTCTTTCCGATTAGGTATGGTTACTAATTATATAGCAATAAAATGTTGCACTCGCTGATGAGTCTACAGTAATGATAAGCTTTTCCCTTAAAAACGTGATTGTTGGTTAACACGATGGCTTTATTTATAAATTACCCACGAGTGCCGGGTTTTGCAACACAAGATTAGACATTTTTGTTATACATACTTTCGTTAGATAATTTTTGCATTTGCAGTTCGCAATAATAATGAATGAAATGCTGGGTTGACCATGATCCTCCAGTCTGCCTAAATGAAGACATTCTTTGCTAGCTATTACACAAGAAGCAACAAACTTCATTCATTGAAAAATGCTGCAGAAAAGACTGACGAGTTGACAGGAAACCAGATTGAAAACCAAGTTAAATAAGATAATCTGTGGGGCAATCTGCAAGCAGGATTCCAGGTGAAAGGCAAGGTAAATAGGAAGGTAGTCAACTAGCTGAAGTAATTTGCAAAGGTAAATCTCCCTATCATATATCATCATCATCAACTTTTAGTTAAGCGTTGTGTAATGTGTAATGTGTAATAAGGTGTCTGTCTCCGGTTACCCCATGCGAGCACAAACAACCTACAATCAGCAATAATTCTTCTTTTCTTTCTGTTTCTTGATGAGGATTGAGAATGATGCGATGTTTCAATCAAATCGTGAGTTTGAAAATTAGTTAAAACAATATACATTTGTTTTATTCTATGTACATGCATATATATTCGTTTACACTTTTTCTTAATCATTGCTCCAAACTGTATTTTATAATTCAGCTAATTAAACCTCCCCACTCCGTCTGACTTCCAGGTAGGGTCTACTCCACTAACTGTTTGCGGCCATGAAGGCGTCTCCGTCGTTGTTGTTCCAATCAGGCTGATTTTCCAATCTTTCAAGTAGTTCAATTCGACGGATAAACTCGTCCAGAGAGTTTGCAGACACATTTTCCTTATCCACATTTATTAGGCTGATGTTTGGAGGGGCCTCAGTGCTCATTATCGAATTTAGTATCTTCTTTGATCCATCCGATTCGAGGAGCTAAGTAATCGCAAAAGATTATCCCAGCATTTTTTTAAAAACATTATTGATTGACTCGTAATTTAAACATTGGCCTGCCAGAAATATAAAACGAATTAAAACGCTTACTTTCAAGAACCAGCTCATATTGCCCTCATTGTCGTATGCACAGGAGCCTACTTTAGGAAGTTCAGGTTTCAACAAAGCATGAGCAAAAGCTCGATAATCCGTGTCATCTTCATCATCATCATCATTGACATCATACACAACATGTTCTTCAAGGTTTCCGCCGTTTCGGGGGTTTGCCGTTGCCGGTTTAAGGTCCGTCGTGTTGTCGTTACAGCCGGTGGACGTGCCGGGCTCCGGCTGAGGATCTGGTTTACCTACGAAACATTGAACAACAAAGCAGTTCTTATTTCTGATTTCTACTTCCAGATGACATATTTCAATCAATATTTCAATTAAATGTCAGTCGATCGTTAAGAGACCAAAGTTAAAGATTTTACTAACCCGAAGAGTTCATGTTTTTCTTCACAGCCAACTCTTGGTTTACCGTAACATGGACCCTCATTCTAAGAAAATGTATCGATGTTATTTAAGAAGTTTGAGAGTTTGAGTTCTTAAAGCAACAATTTCAGTTTCAGTCCACAGCGTCTTTTCCACACCCCACCCTCAAATACGCTTTGATCCTGTTGTTGCAGTCTTACACCAAATGAAGGGTGGCGACGAAGGTGACGGTGTGTAGGTATTAGTGAAGGTATAAATAACCCTATTTTGCTAATTATTATTCCGTGATACTAATATTATATTATTATCCGTCTCAAAAAATATTTCCGAAGCAAATAACGAAACGAAAACAAATATCAGGCTATAGAGATCAAAGTTTATAGAAATACCTATATATGATATGCTAAAAACAATGGTGCGGAATTAAGGTGTGAAAAAATTAGATAGTTAAAAAACAATTCAGAAATAAAACTATTACTGAGCGCCGAGCTACCGCCTGTATTCAACAAACTCTTCTGGGAAATGTCGTTAAAATATATGTTTGGATCGTGTAGGCAGTTAAGAAAAGGAGCGAGCATGTCCAAGCCCAGCCCAGCCCCACCATAACTTTCTTTTTCTACTTAAAAAAAACTACTATATGGCCGTGATAATTAGTAAACAATTATATTGTTTTAATTTGTTGTTTATGCCATACAATAATGTTTTGGGCTGGGAAGCAGTCAATTTGCAGTAAACAAATATAGAGAACATAATTGAACAATGTTGAATTGTGTATCTTTGTATTGTATTGAGAACTGACCGATTTGACCGGATTGACTTTCAAATCATCGCGTAGGTAAACACAAATCAAGTCTTATGCATATTATGCAAATCATAGCATTTTGACGAGATGATATGCCTAATGTTAAGGTAAAATTAGAATGCCTTAAATTGATGAACTTCGATGATTAGAGAATAGTTCAACCGTCAAAACACACTTTCCACCCTTTCTTTCTCGCATATATATGCCATGGAAAATACATCCATACTTGGACCTATTCCCTAAATGTGATGAAACGTTACTTCCCGATCGTTGCTGATCTGGTTGGAAGCTGGAATGTTGGAAACAACGGACATGAGTTAGTGTAGTGAGTCCTGCTGACAATGACACTACATGGAACTGGGAAATAAGAAATTTGACGCTATAAAATTGCATTATTATTACGTATGAATGATCATCCTTTTTAAAAGCAATTAATACGTAAATGCATTATGTTAAAAATCGTAAAGCATTAAAGTAGTTTCACATTGCTCAGTATTTTCTTGGCTTGCTTGGCTGACTGTCGACTCTCATGTCTCATGTCAATGTGCTCGGCTCTATGCAGTATTTAGGTAAATGCGATTTTGTGATGTTGTTACCTCAAATTCCTTTGTTGCATTTTGCATGGATTGAGACAAGCGAGTAAGCTGACGATGAGCTGAGCTGACGATGAGCTCGTTGGACACAGCGGGAAAAATTCTCCACAAGTGCTATGCAATGTTGGTTGAATTGAAGTAGAAGAATGAGCTGAATCGCATCTGATGGGTTTTCTCTTGTTATATTTTCTATTTTCATCTCATGTGTGGATTTGCACGTGTGTGTGTGTACCGCTGCTGCGCTGTTAAAAGGGTTTTCATCTGTTTTTTGAAATGTCAACCTATCCAAAATTGTTTTTAATCATTGAATAAATTTGTAAGATCTGATTAGTAGCATAGTATTGCAGCGACTCAGTAAATGGATTAACAAATAATCGTTTTAATTAGATCATCTGAATTGGAATTGTGAAAATGGCTAGTCCAGGGGGTGGGGATGGGGGTAGTGGGGAGCCTCAATCAGTCAGTGTTCGAAACTTTGTTGCCTCCCGAGTCGCAGAGATTGCTTCTTTGACAATGGAACTAAGTAATGACAAATAAAAGTTATTAGAGTGGTTCAGTTTAATTTGCAATGATTTTGATTTAATTTAACAAGTGACAAAGCAGGTTTTATAATCAAGGGTTTCATTTTTTAAATTGCAGAAGCGGGTCACACCTCCAGCGGGAGCCAAGGACGGACCAAAGGCTTTTCTTTCCAGCATGTTAGTAAGCACATGAGACGGAGAGCGGTCAGCCATAATCCTAAACGACTTCCGGGTCGACTCCGTGGAAGCCATTTGTCCCAAATTAACAAGTGCTCTGGAGGGATCGTCAAGCAGCCGAAGCGACCTAGTCGAAAACATCGGAAAAGAGCGGAGGGAAATATACTGGACTTCAACAAAAGGCAACTGGACAGTCCCTCCTGGCTTGAGAGTCATGTTTGGCATGCTAAAAGGTAAAATTAAAAGCAAAAACAAACGAGTTAATTTTGAATGGTTTTATGTGACATTTAGTTGTTGTGGGATTTGAAGACTGAACTGTTTTTAATTATTAGGTTCCACATGAAGCCAATGTGGGAGAAGAAGCTTCCCATTGCTCCCACGGCGAAATGCTTTCGATCCCTTTTCCGAGCCGCTCAGAATCGTGTAGTGATGCAGGATATTTCGTACCTGGCTTGTTTGGAAATCTCCGGTCCTGAACAGGTTCTGTTGGATGGAGTGAATTCACTCTTTCCATTCGGCTATGAGGGAGTCACCAAGAAGATCTCCAATGTTTCGGATATCTGCAACAATGAGTTAGTAGGCCATGCCTTCTCCCCTTCCAAGAATGCTTACATTGGGAGCATCAGATGTGTCTGGATTCCTGGTGAGGGAGAAAAAACAAAACAAATCATTTGGGCTCATCCTGCAGTAAAATCCAATCTTGTTGAAGAGCTCGTGTCGATATTTCAACTGGAAAAGGAAGGGGATCTTCTTGTTCCGGAAAGTCTTCCAGAGTCTCTTTCCAAAGAGGAGCAAAAATATTCCTGGAAACTTTTGCTGAGTCAGAGGTGGCGCAATGAAGGCACCCAAGTTCAACTACAGGATTTAGACCGATTCTTAAATAGAATAAGACTGACTGGACCGAAGAGCTTATCCATTCTGAAGGACTTGGTAAAGATCGGCAGGTTGAACAGCAATACTGAGGGATATGAATCAGAAGGGATACGGAAAGAGCAAGAGGCCACTTGGGAAAGCGTAGAAAGGATTGTGAGCGTTCCAAATAATATCGTCATTCCGCTGAATGTGGTTGATCCAAGATTGGAACTACCGGATAAAAGACGTCCTCCTGCACTGCCACAAGCTCAAGGAAATAGAGAAGATGGTGCCGGGGAAGAAAAACGTCGGTTTACCCCGCTCCCGTCGTCACATATGAAGAGTCCTATTTGGGATGAAAAGGTTCGAAAGCATCTGCTTCGTACGAAACTCTCGGATGCCAAGCTCGCAGAAATTAGGGGAAGGAATTTGATTCCAGGTAATTCACCCCCACAAACTAAATAAACTAACGATAAGTTATGCTACATAATTAACGGAAAACATGATTGATTACTTAATATTTGTTTTATTTTTTATAGGAACTGAAATCGACCCTTCTGCAGAAATGAATGTGATACCGATCGTTTTAGTATTTCGCGTCGGCTCTCACAGCAGTGATACAAGTACGTCGTTTCTCGGAATAGATTTGATCATACCCTACGGCTGGATGATGGCCTTTTGGGTAGCGTTGTCATATAGGTAGGTGTACTAGGTGTATATGTTAATGATCATGTTGTTAGTTACCTATATCAATACTGATAGATATAATGAATTCTTCCTTAAACTTAAACTTAATTGTATTATGGAATTTACAGATGCGTTCGTGCCTACGGGTTAGAGTTCACTGATTATCTTACCTTCGAAGACGACCCGCACCTTCTTAATTTATCCGTATCCACTTCATTCTCCCCTGATGCCATAATCTACAGCAGCCAGATGGAGCAGAGGGAGAAGGAAATCAAAGCAAAGTATTTTTCCAAATCTCCAGCCAAACGGCATAATCTAGTGAAACTCGGCTGCGCCTTCCCCTTTTCACTTGACTGGCCCCGTTTTCTAAAATATTCCAGTGGGGCAGACGCGGATAGTAATGAGATTGAAGTCAGGGTAATCCGACGACGGGATGATATCATTGGCATGTCCAATTATTTAAGAAACATCAACTCACCGGAAGTGTTCTTTAAGAGTACGGATTTATTCCCAGTCCAGCTAACTTTAATATCCGGAGCGATAGAAGAGAGAAGCTCCATCTGCCTACCAACTAAAGAAGATCTGGAGAATTTTGCCACAGGAAAGCGGACAAATTACCGGATCCTTCAAAGCCAACTCAAGGATATTAATGAAAGTAAACGAGCAGAGGTTAATCGACAACATCAGAAGAGATTGGCCCACCTCCGGAAAAAGCGGAAAGTTGCTCGGAAAGCAGCCAACTCAAAAGACTTCGATCTGAAGTCCAGACTAGATCAGCTAGATTCCCTAGGAGAGTGCTCCCAATTCACTGAACAACTTAACTCGCTATGGATTAATGAAGACGTGGAAAGTGTCCTGTCCAATCAGGATAGAGAGGTGATTGGATTAGTTACTTATGCCCATTTCTCATTCCTTCGAGGGAAGTCGGCGGCGGTGGGCTATATCAGCGCAGGACAGTTGAAGAGCTTGGCTAGTCTTTATGATCAGAGTAAAATTGAGAAGTTTGTGAATAAGAGGGGCTACAGACAACTGTACGTTCTTGTAAGAAGCTGGGAGAGTAGTCTTCATTATCATTGGGCCAAACTGTCATTTCCCTGATTGTGAGGAGAGTAAGTTGTAAGGTACTTTATACACTCCGTCCCTGCTGAAGACAATCATTTTTGATGAAATAAAATTTTAGTGCGTCCAATGATTTATTTAATATTTATATTGCTATAAATAAAGATTAATTTTGTACTGTAGATTGTATGTTATATACAAGTTATATACAAAGTCAAAGTTGTGCGGTTAATTTATGAAGATATTAAATATGTTTTATTTTATTTATTAAATTGTTTCACTTCGGAATAAATTATTAAGGCTTTAGTAATTATAACATCAAATTAGTGTTTATTTTTTTTATTGAAACGGAATAATAGTAACATAAATGACAGTATACACGACTCCTATGACATCACTTTCGATGCAGTTCCGGTTCGCTGCGGTTATATTAAAAGATTATGCAAAAAATCTGAACTCATGTAAGATTAGGAAAATGCATTCGCAAAGAACATTCCACAATAATTAAAAGGCAGTAATGAAAAAGCAGTTTAACAGAGGGCCTTGACTTCGAAATTACAATAATCTAATATCGTTTATTGTAAATTATTTAAAAGACAAAAGATGTGGATTGTACGAAATAAGTTATGATAATACAATAATAATTATTAAATTACACACATATGGGACAATAATGCTGTGGTTGTTATAACTTGTGTAATTTAGGCAAATGTTTATATTGACAGTTGATTGAGCCATAATTGTTGTTGTTGTTAAGGAAAGATGACTTTATTATTGGCCAGGGCCGGACAGTGACTTATCCATGAACTTCTTCTTGGCAAAGCACAGCCACCATTTTGATGGCCTCCCATCTTCGGTATTGAACACCTTCTCGCAAACACGATGACCACATTCCTGCCTCACTTGGGTCAAGTACGAGCGAAGGAATTCTGTTTAAAAGCAAACAATAATTAGACAGTTAATTAATTAACTTATAACAAGATATATCACATTATTACTACACACATTTTGTATATTTATTTATGAATAGCTTTCTGGTAATTGGTTGGGAACCAACCTGCATCATTGGAATTGGCTGGTTTCCCGTAGACAGAATTTAATACAAAGCCTGGGTCCCCTGGAATGTCGAACTTGCTGATCGCTAGCGTTTGCATTTCCTGGAACCCTTGATTTTTGTTTGTACACTTGGCTAGCTTCTTGAGACACTCGGTGATGTATAAAATCAAGTAAATCAGGAGACGGTCACCTTCACTCTACAGTTAACAGCGCATCACAACAAAAATAAATACTCATTAGCTCATCATTGTCAGCAATCAACTCGACCCAATTTTTGACTTTAGTGATTGATTGTGTTAACCCAACACCCAATCGTGATGCATACCTTAATTTCGTAATTTCTGAAGAACACATTCGCCTTAAAGTAATACAGCGCTTCATCAATGATGTCATTCACCTCCCCCACTTGCGCCGGAGCTGGCCCCTTGACCTTGGTTTTAATAGGGAGGATGGCCATGTTCCCCACCGCTTTGTTACTCTGCAACTGCGAGTGGTACGCCTGAAAAGGGAAAAACAACCAATTGAACAATCCATTACTCACATAAATAGTACATAATCACATCACCCATCTTCTTAACTATTAGCTACAACATTTAACTTTAACAATAAATTATTACGAACACTCTTTAAAAACAAAACACAAATGCACACTTACCATCTTTAAGCAGTGTAGCCCACTTCCCAATTAAATAAACAATCACCTAACCATTAATTTAAAAGACACAAAAAAGGTATAGTAAAAGACGGGAAATTTTGAACTACGCTTGAAAAATCAGTCCTTCCTTATCGGTCTTAATAACCCATCCAGGCACCACCGCAGTTTTTGTTGATAAGTTCAGCCTTTTTTTTATAGGTGTTGTCTCAGCAGGCCGGAAAAAATAGTGAAGAGGTTCGGTTGAGGAGGATGAGTAATTTTTGTAACCAAAAAAGTATACCACAACTTACTTGGGAGGCAGAAAGAGCTGTATAGCTAGCTCACTCACATAAGAGCAGATAGTTGACAGAGGAAAAGTAAACAAAAAAAAAAGAGAATCGGACTTGTTATCAGGTTGGAGGAATAGCACGGTAAACTTTTGATGGATTTGAATGCTCCGCCACGACCACAGAACAAACCTTGTCTAGAGCGAGATACAGCCGCTTGACATTGAACGATGCAATTTTGACACTTCTTCGGCTTTTGAGAAAAGGGAAATATTTTATGCTGCATTTGGAGGAGGCCTCTCTCAAATCAAAAAGTCGTAGTTTTTTTTTGAAAGTTTTATATAATTTATTAAAGGATTTGGATGGTTTTTAATAGGACTTGCCATCAACATCCATGCAAATCTTAAAATCAATGGCCAGTTTTACTATGTCAATGAGTTGTGAAATGATTGATGACATTCGATCTATGATTTTTTTAGCGTAATTAATGAAATATTTACATGGCTTCCACTTTCGTCTTTTAGTCTTGATTTCATAGATGAAAAAAAAAGTTAATTTTGAGCTGGGCTAATAATTGGCTAAACAAAACTAACATAATTTGTTTTTAATTGACACATAGACACTGACAGATCCTTGTATTTTGACGTTTCTGCAAGCCGATTTACAATTTAAACTCAAAAGTTGTTATCAATTGTGCAAGTTGAGTTAAAAAATGTTAAACAAAGTAACAATCATTTCATCTTGGTTTGTTGGTCTCTGGACCTGGACTTCGCGTGAGAGGGTTTGTTGCAAGTTGATCAACTTGTTTGTTTGTAGGGGAAAAAGGAAAGGATTGTAATTTTGCTACTGCACTGGTTTTTTACTTGTTGTATGCGGTGTGTGTGGAGTGCACCTTCATCTTCATCATATATGTAGTTTATCAACATCACCCTCAACAAACAAGTAGGAAGGTTTATTGGCTCAGCACTTCCCGTGGCTCAGATGTTTGAAATGGTCACCAACACCAACTCTTTTCACTTTTTTCCCTTCAACTCAACTCAACTCCCTCTCTCCTTAGCCAGGGCAGTGGGATCCGATCCGATCAGTCAGGGCTCCTTCTTGGTTAAAAAAAAAAGAGTTAAAGTTTTGTTTTAACTTTAACAACAACGTGATTTGATAAGAACAAAGAAGCCATCAGCTTTTCGTGTTTAGGGTTTACCGATCGATAAGCAAGCGTCAAGACAATATTAGTATATATAAGATATAAGTTAAGGAAGGTTGTCAATTTTTTCCCTCGGTAGTTTGTAGAATAGGCCATGATTAACTTTTGACTGACAACATTACTGACTGACTATTGGAGCACTGAATACAGTTTAGTTAGATCATAGTTTATAATAGCACGTCCGTTTAATGAAGGGTAATTTACTGTGGTGAGGTTTTATAGTAGCAATAGTGAAAAGGCTTTCCTTCCGCAATCGCACACAACAACGAATTGAGTATAAGGGTGAAGGGAGAGACTCGAATAATAATTTAATTCGACGTATTTATATGAAGGTTATAGCAATCCGTTAATTAATTAAAGTTGGAATCTAATTTATTTTGACGTTTGATGGGATGAATGCCGTGCCGTATTTATCGGTTGCGGATTAAAACAACTGATAACTGATTATCATTTAGGTTTCTAATAGTTAAGATTTTAGCAGTCAGTCATGCAATAGAACCAGGCAGGTGATTTGCGATGACCATCAGCATGTGGGATAGATATATGATTGGTTTGTAGGCCCCTCTCACCTGTAAAACCTCGAAGGTCGTTTGTGTTTGTGAAAGAATCGTGTTTAGTATTTTGTCAATCAGTTAAAAGCTAATGCTAAATTGTTAGGCTCGTTGATTGATAGTCGTGAAATTGCCAAAAAGAGGGGCTAATAAGTTCTGTGGACATCCTGTTGGTCATCATGCGGTATGCTCAGATCCTGATGGGTGTGAACGAAAGTGGGAAGGTGAGGCTAATTTGTAATTAGGATTTATTATTGAATACTGAATTATAGTTGTTCTTAATTTTGTCAAGTGATGACAGTCGCTGTAACATGTAATGTAGATAGCGAATGTTGTTTAGTAATTAGTTTTACTAACTAACTAACTGTTGCATTTTCTTGTTTCTAAATTACAGAGCACCTATTGTAAAATGATGACAAAGTATGCGGAGTCAAAGGGTCGGAAAATGCGGATTGTCAATCTAGATCCAACCCCTGGAGAGCTGGTGTACGATCACCCAATCGCAGATATTCGGGAGGTTGTTACCCACGAGGAAATCATGGAGGCGGAACAAACTGCGCCAGGGACATGTGCAGGATTTGAAGTTGCTCTTGGGTATGGTTTGTATATAATTATAGTTAACCGTCATATATGAAAGAATGGCATTTTTTTTTAAATTGTCAGTTGTTATTTGATTGATTGATTGCAGCTACATCATCGCTCATCCTGAATGGCTGTTTGACTCAATTAGGGAAGTTAAAGATGGGGACTATGTCTTGTTTGATTGCCCTGGCGTAAGTACCCACACAAACACAAATATACAGTTTTCCGTTACTTTGATATATACTTGAAAGAAATAGCTAAGGGATGTACAAATTACTTTAAATAATCTTTCAGAATGACTCCAATTCGTATTATGTGCACTCCAACGCGATGAAACTGTTCGCCACTATGCTAGTCGTGCAGAATTTCCGGACTTGTGGTATTTACGTCCGGGATGCCAGACATTGTACAACCGGCTATAACTACATCTCCACTTGCCTGACGCCCGTTGCATCCTACATCAACCTGGCCATCCCGCACGTCGGCCTAATGATGAAGGTGGACCTGCTCTCTGATGAAGAGAAAGCGAAGCTTCAACTATTTATAAATTCTGATATAAAGGATGTGCTGAGGTATGAGAATGCTAGGACTAGGAACTTGCCGGCTGTCCCTCCAGGACAACCCGAATTGGCCAAGTATTGCTCCACCGCAGTTGTTATTCTGGATGGGCACAATGTAATCCGGAAAAAGTTTTACGCGCTTGACATCAACGAGGAGGACTCCTTCAAAGGGTTTCTGGAGGTGGTTGATGAGGTGTTAGGAATTCCTATGGAAGAAGACTGAGAACACACTTTGTTGTTTCAAAGTTAATACCTATGTTTGTTTTCTCATGTTCACCTTTTACAGAATTACCTCTTTAATTTCGCTTACTTTATCAAGAATACATGATTTTTCGTTAATTCCGTATTATATCATCATGGATTATTTGATATTTAAATTGATTTGTGTGTAAGATCAGAGGAGTAAAAGATCTTTCCCCATTTCGTCGCAAGTAGTGTCGTTTTTATATTTAAGTACATTTAACCAAAGAGCTCATTCAATCTTGGAACTACAGAAAAACAAACCAAAACTCGTCGGTGGATTCAAATCAAATCAAACGTAGCTATGTATATAACGTTAAATGTAGGCACTCTATACGAGACGTTCACTTTTTGTAACTTCATAGCTAGTTCTGTACATTTTTTTGTGATCTGACATCCGTTTACTGCAGTTATTAACTAATTACGTCGGTATTTAAAAAAATCAATTTTACTGAAACAAATACGTGTACTTCTTTTTATGTTGTTTTTTGTTAAGGTATAGATAGCATTGTATAGGGAGTTCAAATATAGTTATATCGTTCCCTAAAAAAGACTGAGAAGCCGATTTCAAAGTGTCGCATAAAATAACAAAACAATGGCTAGATACTTAATTTAGGATGTTTTTCGTAACAACGCAAGCCCATCCAAAAATATATACCATCATTGATATATAAAGTAATATTAATAAGTAGATCACTTACTGTTAGTTTCGTAACTGTTGACGTTGTTAAGTGAAGTTTTTAAATGATTATAATTCATTGCGCTATTAGTATAATAAACCTAAAGATACGAGGGAAGCGGAAACGTTTTCAGTTCGGTGATGATCTAAGTCTCATTAGTTTTAATTAAACTTGTCAGCGATTTTGTGTAAGAAACTTTGCTTGTAAAATTATTAATGTTGATATTGAGTTTATAATTTATGTAGTAAGGATAGAGCCAGATTTGATTAGAGTAGTGTAACTCGAACCGCTCCCTTGTTATTTATTTATTCTCTATATCGTTTCTTATTACAGTGGAAAATGAGTTATGATTGGGACTAGCTAATTATGATTGGGACTAGCTAATTGGAACCTTTTAAGTAGGCCCTATAACATTAAATCAACTGCCGTCGACGCTCCGCTGCTACCGGTCTCTGTATTTATATAGAGGGTATATTGTGAAGTTGTCTTCACGCCTTGTCTACAAAATACCAAACAAGTGAAAGAAGAGAAAGTTAACTTAATTGTGTATGTAAAGTTTAGTTGTCTCTGCCCCTTTCCCGGTTCTAACTAGTTTTCAGTACTTATTAAAGGGGACTGTAGCGCCCCGCTAATCCTAACTTAACTTGTAACTCAGAAATACGTAAGTTGTGAAACTGGCGAAATAATTCATGAACTAAATCTATCGCAGATGTAGTTAAGCGAATAAT
This sequence comes from Lepidocyrtus violaceus, assembly GCA_034696905.1. Taxonomy (NCBI): domain Eukaryota; kingdom Metazoa; phylum Arthropoda; class Collembola; order Entomobryomorpha; family Entomobryidae; genus Lepidocyrtus; species Lepidocyrtus violaceus. Next base: position 3,563 of record JAQGAI010000162.1, on the reverse strand, counting down.
GGTGCACGCTCGTTGTCATTTGTAAGTTGGTGGTGCGATTCCATGGTGTTAAAAAAAATTGTAAAAAAAATTAGTGTACTCCGTGTGTTTTTTATACTGTGAGACTTTTTTGTTTTTAGTTGACTAACGATAAGTAAACAGAGCCATGTAGTGGTGGGGCACCAGTTAAATGTGTTTCACTATTCATGATATTGAAATAATTGATATCGCAACGCTAAGTAATTAAATTGTTTGGATATTATTATGATATAAAAGTTAATTATATTATTATGTAGTAGTTAGTATACTTATAATTATTGTAATGTAATACAATCACTTGGACTGTTATAAGAAACTTGCATTTATACATGATATAATTCTTCTTTTTTATATGGAGTTCATGAGTTATCGTGAATAAAGAGTAAAAAAATGTAACGATTTAAACCATTTTTTAAAGTTAAGTGTGTCTATATCTTTGAGTAATTACTGTTACGTATGTGGATAAGTGTATCTACTTCCAGCATCCGAAACTTATAATGTTACGTGCATATTATGATTTGCATTCACTTATTTCACTCTAGAATTTGTATCCTCCCATTTCAGACTAGCATAGTAGTAAGGTCGTTGGTCTCTCCTATTAGCTCCAAGTTGCACTGCAGTTTTTGCAAGTTTAGGGTGAGTCGAGTAGCCAGGATAACTCTTTGCAGGAATTTGCATGGTATGCAAATAGCTATTTTTTTAACGAGTGTAAAGTACTTTGCGATTATACTCTATGCATATGGGTTTTATTTTAGTACGTAAATTATATGGCTTAGGTATGTAGGGTATTTAAATAATTTAGTTCGATATGGAACCCTACGACATTTTTTTTCATAACTTTTATTATCAAATTCACACAAAACTTAACTAACGCCATCCATTCGCCACTTAACAGTAACAATATACTTATATCTTTATTTGGTAAAATTGAATAAACGATATTCCAGGTGGAGTGTATGGTCTGTGCTAGACTGAGAGAAACATGCATATTTAACTATTAACTAACTAATAGTGTATATAGTTACTACGATGCATGTAAATACGGATTAATTAATTAAAGCTAGTATTTTTTTATTTTACAAAATTGAAAAAAAATAAACGATATTCTTTGGATGAGACAAGGAGGCAAGTACCACAGTACATTTAATTATAAAGAGACTATATATGATACCTTAAGGACTTTTTTCAATTCCAAGGCTTTTCTTGTGTGCATCCATGATATGATACAGAGCACAGTCAATTAGTAGGTCTACCATTAGATAACTAAGATTAATAACACAACAAAAACTGGAATGAACTACAAATCACAATTTGTAAGTATAAATACATATTCGTTTCAGACAACTGCCTAAATGTCCAACTGTTGTTAATTTCATTACATAATACACCGGATTACGAACCCTTTTACACGCTTCAAAGCTCATCATGTGAGAAGGATTGCAGTATATTGAGCCTCTTCTGTAGTACCTCTTTCTTATCCACAGAGACCTTAGTCTTTCGTAGACTCTCGAGCCGCTGAATCTCATTCTTGACGAACTCATCCCCTTTCTCCAGTACCTTTTGCATGAGCTTTATGTAGATCTTGGCCATCTCTTCGTGTTTGGGGGTGTCCATCCCTTTGGCGAGGAGGCTCTTGGCGTCTTCCAGCAATTTCTCTCGTTGCTCCTTGTTCTTGATGAAGTCGCCGGCGATCCGGTCAAACTGCTCGATGCATCCGGGTAGCCCGATGTAGACTCCGGTGTGGCTCTTGACAAACTGGACGATTTCGTCCTGCTTGAATTCCCCCGTGTAGGAGATGGGAGCATCCTGCCCGTCCCGGAATAGCTTGAGAACTGGAAAGTCCTTCGTCTTCACCTCGTACTTTTCGGCTAGATCCCCGTTGTCCTTGTCCCCGTAGTCTTTTACATTTACTTCGGCAACTAGGAGATCATGGACGCCACGTGTTGCCTCGGCTACTTTCCCGAACTCGTCGTGTTTGTCCCCGTAAGGGTAGGCCACATCAAACTTTACCAAAGTTGCTTTGAATTTTCCAACAACCTACACAATAAAATCGAAATAAATACAAAATACATTCATTGAATAATAAACTTAAGTTATGAATGATTTTTCTCATTGAATTTCGTTTAAATAGCATGTTTCTAATATAGCAGGCAAATAGTTCATTAAAATATTGCTAAACATACGTCTTAACGCGCATAGCCCACGTCAACTATCACGATAGACCGTGTGGAGTAGTAACATTAACATTGACACAAGGAATATTGATCCACTAGCTCATTAATTTTTCACACTTACTTTTCTACGAACCAACCTGCCTTTCAATTGCACATTAGACAGTGCTCTCGTGCTATGTTATGCATCCCGTTGTCATAATAACCCATACACGTACTTTTATACAGATAGCTTTCTCCTTCTGGAAATTACTGGACACTAAATAAAAATAAATTCCATTAAACTGGCTAAGCATAAGTGTTATAAATGAACCTAGGTTCATCATTTTGCTCATTCTAGTTGTGTCCCAGTTCATTCAACTAACTAACAATAAAATGCTAAACCGAAAAGCCTCCACCTTGAACCATTTTATTGCAAAGGCGTTAACTTAAACGGACTACACTAAAAACTGTCTATAATCTATAAGGAAGAATCATGCATTTCAGATACATACACTTTAACTCTGTCAAGGACTCGGCCACCGACACCGAATGGTGGCGAGGTGTGAGGCCATGACCGTCGACGTTTCCAGCATGTTTTCTAACTGTAACACGTCAGCATAAGCAAAACTACAATACAAATTATCTTTTAAATGACAACCTTCCGGCTAAGAACCTAATTCGGGAATTCAAAAATTGGAAACAAAAAAATAATATGCAAATCGGAATAAAAGAACATGACTTTAACTATCACTACAGCAATTAATTAAAAACATCACATAATTACTCTTTGAAAACTGAAACTAAATCCCCACCTTTTCAAAGGAGTAGGTGTCCAATGGAGTGCATCCCTTGCAATTCGTTGCCCTAACTGAATCCAGCAAAAGATACTGAACAAGTAGTACAAGCACGTACGGGATCATTATTAAAGTCTGCCGGCCCATCCTTTTTGATATTTTTCCTTAAAGTCAATTCACCAACACCACCAATTATTCAGTTCCAGCAAGCTGTAAAATCAACAGAGAAAAGAACTTCCATAAAAATCTATTCATCATTCATCCACATTCTTAATTTTATTAATTTCATTTTTTGTTTTTACAGCGGTAGGGAACTTCCGGTAATACTCTTCAGCTTTCTTCCCTCCCCGCCCTCAGATCCAAACGTCTTCTTTTCAATATCACGCCCAAAATCACTGAAAAGATAAATGAGAAATATAATCCGATTTACTATAATTTCTGTCTAGATAAATTCCCATATTTCCACCATTTTACTCAATCGTCCATCATTAAAAAAAATGCAGGTAAATAACCTCCTTCTTACCGAAAAAAATATTGGATCCCAAAAGGGGTGTTTAACTTTAACCTACAAGTACCTTTTCCTAAATCACCGGCATGT